>OU015496.1:1315974-1435974 GCA_907164885.2 Dolomedes plantarius
CAACGAACCTACTTAAAAAAATAAAAAAGGAAATACATAGGTATATAACTATTATAAGTTGTAATAAGATATAAAGAGATTTTTGAGAAATCTGATGCTTCTATGAAAGAAAAATAACTTTTTTAACTTGTCATAAATTCTTAAAGTCGATGGACAGAAACAGATCGATGAACATTTGGTCATGCGACTTATATAACACTAGCTGAAGTACATTAAAATTAAATATAACGGTCAATGCATGCAATTAATGCCAAAATAATAAGTATATATATATTTATAATAAATGCGACGATCAATGTATACAATTGGTGTAAAAAAAAAATATATATATATATATATTTATAAAAAAATCGTAAGGGATAATTATCTTTTTTTGATAATATCCAATCGTCTACTGCATTAGAAAGAAAAAGAATATATTTTGTCTATTTAGTTGTTATTCACGTGACGATAAATTTATTTAAAGTACCAGAAAAGGAAATCACGTGATCGGCATTTAATAAGTTAAATTCTAAAAATTAATCTTTAAAAATTCACCAAAAATCAGAAAATCGAGGTAAAGGTTTGAAAAAGATCTCATTTTAAAGGAATTTTTATGATCTTTCTCGTGATATAAATTTTATAACCCTCACATTATTATTTTAAATTAAAACTTTAAAAAAAGTTACAAAAACAGCTTAAAAATTTAATTTAAAAAAATGTAAGAAGAATTTTTTCAAAAATCTCTCTTAGTGCACCCCTACACTATAAGAAGAATCGCCATGCAAAATTTCAGCCCTTTAGGTCCAGCGGTTTGGTCTGTGCGTTGTATGTCAGTGAGTCAGCTACGGAACTGTTTTATGTATATAGATTATCAAACAATCACAAGTGTACTTTCTTCCCCTCTGAGTGGACGCAGTCACTATCGGCAGTGTTTCAAACGTCTCTCCTTTAAGGGAATAATTGATTGGTGTAAGATCAAAACTAGGAATCTCTGTCTGGCTTTGTTTTTTGGTAAAGGGCAAACACATATATCTCATGCATCTCTGAAGATTTAAATTTGAAATTACCTATAGCTAAATTCCCACATTATTTTTTATTAGTGGGTCATTTAAAAAAAAATCGCTTTTAACTCATTGAAATACTATAAGAAAATATCCTTAACTCAATTTTGAAAAAAATATGGAGATCGCTAGTTTTGATCCTTCACAGCTCAACTTTACTTTTTGGAAACAAATACTGTTATGCGGGGCGCGGTGGCCCGGCTGGCAAGGGCAGCGATTCATTGATCTGAACGTCACTGGTTGGATGCCCGTCTCTGACAAAACCACCGGCGTGTACACTAATGGCGGCTGGTGCGTGAAAAAAATCTGTCGTAGCTGCAATGTCCTCCAAGTTCCCTAAATACCTCTGGAGGTGCGGGGCCATGTGTTCCGGTTGCATATTACCATTCCTTACATGAATTCACGCCATAACATCGTTTGACGGCTGCTGATTGGTCAATGAGTTTACATCGGTATTTGTGTATTTGGTGCGCTGATTCTTATGAAAGTATGTCTGTTTTTCAAGAATCAAAACTTCCATCACTATTTTTGAACGAAATAGAATCTATTTCAAATAATAGTATCGTAGTACGCAGTAACGTTCAAAATTACATATTTTTGCATTTGTACAAAATTTATGCATTTGTACCATAAAGTCACTTTTTGGTAATTTTTAGAAGAGTATTTATAATTTTTATTTTTAAGAGTAAGGTTAAAAACTAAAGTGTGCAAAACAGCAAAAAATATATAATTTGCATCTTGCAATTAAGATTTTAATTAAAAAAATAAACAATTTTTTTTTAAATTCAATATTTAAATTAAAAAATAAATAAATAAAGCATTCATTTTTTTAATTCAACATTTAAATATAAAAAAAAAGAAAATATCTTTCCTTTTTTATAATTCAACATTTAAATTTAAGAAAAAATTTCAATTTTGAGTAATATTACTCTATTTTATTCTACTCCTAAAATTTTACAGTGAAATTACTACGGAAATTGGTAATTTCTTAAAATTTTTCATGCACAAAAAAGAAATATGAAGACATTTATGGCGAAAATTTCTTTTACAAATAATTTGTCACTTTAAATTACTTTTACATTAATAGGTGGCGCCACTTAAAAAATTCACGTTCCTTGTAAAATATCGCGTAGAAAAAATAAAAATGAATGCAACTAAGAAATAGATTTTAATCTCATTTAAAATACTCTTAGGATCAAATATTATGCAATTATCGAAATGAAAGCAACTAAGACATATATTTTAGCATTTATCTCATTTAAAATGCGCTTAGGATCAAGTATTATGGCAATTACCGATGCAAAGTCAATTGACCAATCAGTAGCCGCCAAACGATGTAATGGCGTGAATTCATGTAAGGAATGGTAATATGCGTTCCGGTCTCGTCACTTGATCGGTTCAAAATGACGAGACCGATGTCCTTCGAGGTCAAGTCAGTCTTCAGCCCAAGTGGTACCTCGCCTTAAATTGAAGCTGCTTACTTCGCCAAGGACGAAGGGCCTTTGGACTTGGCGTAGGCTTTTCTACGCCAAAGGGATAGGAAACGACAATACTGTTATCCAGTAAAAATCGAAGACAAAACAGTTATGAGACAAAGTCGTTATGAGATTTTATTTCGATTTCGACACAGATTCATTTTGATGATGGATAACTCCTCATTTTCAGGTTTAGCTTTTTTTTACCCCCCCCCCCCCAAAAAAAAAAAATATATATATATATATATATATATAAATGTTCTTTTCACATGAAGTATAATTAAATTTTTTTAAATAATAAACAACGGTGTTTAAACCCGCAAAGCTAAAGTAACACTACTCTCGACTAATTTATTGAAGATTTCATTAAAACTTTTCTTTTACCGTACTGAGGATTAATAGGAATCATAAAAAGAAATAATTTCTTACATTATATACTTACTTTCTGAGAGTACTTAAAGTTTTGTTTAATAAAGAAAAGGTCTAACTTTAACTTAAAGAAAACCGTATCTAAAAGAAATATGGATCGATTGAAAGAAAAAAAAAATTCTAGGTGACTTTTTCACCGCGTATTACGTTACATATTAATGTTAGTTATACTAAAATCGGATTCCGATAATTCTTTTACCCTACTATAGCTTTTATTTTTAGAAAAGTTGTTACGAAATGTTAAATATTACATAGAAAGACAGCTTCTATAAATTTACAAGAAAAATGTTAGTTGTTAGCATATTTCTGTATGTTTTATCCTACACTAACTTTAAAGTTCAAATAACATTTGCATTTAGAAATATTTAGTAGCTTATTTTCCCCACTGACTGGTTACGTTAATGGCGTTTTCACCCAGTGTAAAGTTCTTCGTGTGTATCTGGAAAACGGTGCTAATTCATAACAATTTTTTTTAGTAAGTATAAAGAACATTTTGCTTTCAAATTATATGATAAGTTTAAATATTTCGTTTCAAATTTAATGGCTGGGTTCATATATTTCAGCAATGTATTATAGATGCAGTATACGTTCTCAGATTTTTCCCTTTTGAGATTAAATTTTTATTTTTCACCTATTTCATTTCTGCTTTTTCATGTTTAAACTTATATAAAGCACTTCAGTAATGCGAAATTATACGTTGTGAAGCAGAAAAAGATACGGTATAACTTTTTATGCGTCTACATTTTCATTGCCTTAGACTGAAGGGAAAAAAATAGAATAATTTTTCTTTGATATGCGTTTATACTTGGATAACACGTAGACTGTAGAAAATAAAGTAAATGTATAAGTTACGGATAGTATAAAAATTACGCAGACTCTGTAAGTAGACTTCTTTATTCTCTTTTCTAAAGTACTAGTTTTATCTAATAAAAGGTAAGGAATAGTCATGAATAAATGAGGAAATTGCAATTTAGTTTAGCATCATTTATCTATCGTTGTCACTGTTGGGGCTGAGAAGTATAACTGTGAATAACATAGAAGTGAAATTAAAGGTCTACCAACAAAAAATTATAAAACACATATATTAAATGCTTAGGCACACCTATAAAAACTCTGAAAACCACTCAGGATGTATATTGCATTTTATTTTTTTTTCTTCACATTAGTGTCCTGTGATACATAAGCTATATTCTAGTACTAGCTGAAAACCCGCACTTCGCTACGGAGTACATTCAAATTAAATACAACGGTCAATGTATGCAATTAATGCCAATATATATATATATATATATATATATATATATATATATATATATATATATTTATAATAAATACGACGATCAATGTATACAATTGATGTAAAAAAAAGCATTTATAAAAAAATCGTAAGGGATATTTTTACAGACAAAATAGTGTCCAATCGTCTGCCGCATTAGCAAGAAAAAAAATATTTTTTTGTCTATTTAGTTTTTATGCACTTGACGATAAATTTATTGAAAGTGCCAGAAAAATAAATCACGTGATCGGCATTTAATAAATTGAATTCTAAAAATTAATCTTTAAAAATTCACCAAAAATCAGAAATTGGAGGTAAAGATTTGAAAAAGATCTTCTTTTGAAGGAATTTTTATGATCTTTCTCGTGATATAAATTTTATAACCCTCAAATTAATATTTTAAATGCAAACTTTAAAAAAGTTACTGAAACAGCTTAAAAATTTAATTAAAAAAAATCTAAGAAGAATTTTTGAAAAATCTTCCTTAGTGCACCCCTACACTATAAGAAGAATCGCCATGCAAAATTTCAGCCCTTTAGATCCAGCGGTTTGGTCTGTGTGTTGTATGTCAGTCAGTCAGTCAGTCAGTTACGGAACTATTTTATATATATAGACTAGCTGAAAGCCCACGCTTCGCTACGGAGTACATTCAAATTAAATACAACGGTCAATGTATGCAATTAATGCAAAAAATAAATAAATATATATATTTATAATAAATTCGACGATCAATGTATACAATTGATGTAGAAATATATATATATATTTATAAAAAAATCGTAAGGGATATTTATTTTTTTTTGATAATATCGAATCGTCTGCTGCATTAGAAAGAAAAAGAATATTTTTTTTGTCTATTTAGTTGTTATGCACGTGACGATAAATTTATTTAAAGTACCAGAAAAGGAAATCACGTGATCGGCATTTAATAAATTAAATTCCAAAAATGAATCTTTAAAAATTCACCAAAAATCAGAAATTCGAGGTAAAGGTTCGAAAAAGATTTCATTTTAAAGGAATTTTTATGATCTTTCTCGTGATATAAATTTTATAACCCTCAAATTATTATTTTAAATGCAAAATTAAAAAAAGTTACAAAAACAGCTTAAAAATTTAATTTTAAAAAAAACTAAGAAGAATTTTTCAAAAATCTCTCTTAGTGCACCCCTACACCGTAAGAAGAATCGCTATGCAAAATTTCAGCCCTCTAGGTCCAGCGGTTTGGTCTGTGCGTTGTATGTCAGTCAGTGAGTCAGTTACGGAACTGTTTTATATATATAGATTACAGACCTCGGACCACATAATCTTCAATTAACTGAAACTGTAAAGAGACATTCCGATACCGGGGAATTAATAATCTGAGGTTGATCCGCTATATTTATTTGCAGTTGGTGTTGAATATTAAAATTAGATGTGCAGAGAGTAATGCTGTTAGCACAAAATCGTGCTGTGAGACATGTGCCCTCCTAGTCGAAATCATACCATACCGGGTCCATTGATGGCTGCATGCGGAAAGAAATGCCAGTGACTTTTACAACAGCACTACATAGGTCAGAGTCCACCTCAATTTTGACTGACATCCTCCCCCCCCCCCCCCCCAGGCGTAGAATCTGGACGATCTTCCTTCTCCCCCTGACTGCATGGGAGAACTTTCTGGTAAACAAATTTAACTTGCCCATATACAGCCTAGACACGAAGACTTCCAATGGCGTCCGTTGTGATTCGAACTGAGCACTTCTAGTCCAAGTCCAAAGAGCTAAAACTTGCCTACTTCGGACCCACTAATTCGTTCAAAGGCATATTAAAAGCAGTCTCTGAAAAGACAACAAAGAAGGCTGAAGTTGGGTCATGAATTGGTTAACCACTAATGAATTTTATTTTACGGATTAGGGAATAGTTGCTGTGATTAATCAAGACAGTTACTTTTAAAAAAGAATATGAAAATCGCACACAATGGAGTCACAAACTACTGAACGGAGGACTTCGATACGTTGAATCGAACAAGAGTTTGCAACATTCATACTAGTGAGCTGTTATTTAAAAGCGGCCATGGTATGGCAGCTGTAAGACGCGCCACGTCTGGTAACCCGTGTCAAGGTTGACGCGTGGCAACCCTACTTCCGAGGGGAGCGCTTTGTTGTTCGGCAGTTGGAGTTGAACTGCAGACGAGAACACATAGTCCAACAGGGTTTAAGCTGTTAAATATGGCTCTGTATGCCAGATCAATCCCTTTTTAATTATTTTATGTGCTGAATGTGCTGTGTCCATTAAAACGGTGTAATAAAAGCTTGGGATAAAAGTATGGAAGTCTTTTTTGTGTCCTCCCTGTTTCTCGCATAAAAGATCTCCCATGCAAGGCGGTTAAAAACCGTTAATGTGGGCGTGGGTTCGAATCCCACTTCTGACACCAATCTAGCGGTTTTTAACAACCTTGCGTGGGAGTTCTTTTATGCGAGAAACAGAGAGGACACAAAAGAGGCTTCCATACTTTTGTCCCAAGCTTTTATTACTTCATTTTTAAGGGACACAGCACAAGCAGCATATATAAAATAATTAAAAAAGGATTGATTTGGCACACAGAGCCATATTTGTAAGCTGAAACCCTGATGGCCTATGTGTTCTCGTCTGCAGTTCAACTCCAACTGCCGAACAACAAAGCGCTCCCTTCGGAAGTAGGGTTGCCACACGCCAACCTTGACACGGGTTACCAGACGTGGCGCGCCTTCCATCAGCTTTCAAGCAATTCGCTATTCTGACGAACAACTGTTTGAAAGAGCGCGTGGAAAAACAGTTTTTAAGTGAGGCCTAATTGAGCAGCGAAAGAAAAATCCCTTCATATTTTGTTTTCAAATGAAGTGCTTTTTTATGTATAATAATGGTGAAATTGAGTGGTTTTTGCTTATATCTTTTCTTAAAACTTCACAAATTTAAAATTGTCTTTCGTATAAAAAGAAAACTACCTTTTAAGCACTTTTTTAATCCGAATTTCTTTCCACTGGGATTCGGATAATCGGTGTTTTACTATATTGCACAGTTTAATATCGATAAAAATTATAACAGACATTATTAATAATAATTTTTAATTTTTTTCTCAAATTTCCTTTAGTTGAAAGCATATTTAAGGCGTTGGCAAGTAAATCTCTAGAAGTAAGTTTCTACAGAGCTAATATTGTATATCTTTCTTTCTCTGCATTTTCAGATTCATTTTCAGATTCATTTTTATTTTCAGATTACCGTTTCTATTATTTCACCCACATTTTGCTGTGATGAAATCGGAGGTTATGAATCAAAGCACTACATACTTCTAAGTCGTTCAACCATTGCTTGTCAGACAGTGTTAGAATGAATTGCAAATGATAACTCTCTCAATTTGCTTCTAGCAGATCAATTATCAGTATAATTGTTATATTTCACTTTTGCCTAGCTGAGAAAAATATATCTAAAAGAAATTTAGGCTGAGCTGAATAAAAGATGACTATGTATGTAATGCATGTATTTACTGTTGTTTTCGAGGATTTAGAAATTAACACGTTATTGTTAAAAATTTATAAACGAGAGACGTGTAAACCATGTTCTACTGTATGCAACATTGGATTTTTCCTTCTTACTACTAAGTGAAATAGTCTGGAGAAATTTTCTAGAATTGCCCATTGCAAAAGCATAGTAGGAAACTTTATACCTTTTTTAAACTATTAAAGTTACATAAGGAGCAATAAATTCTACAAGTACATTTCAGAAATGCTTAAAATGCGTGTAATCTCCATATTACTATTCGTTCTAACTCCTGCCAAGAAGCTATTATATGTCAGTTTCTAAAATATTAAATTATTTTTACGGAGGGAGTAGAGCTTTATATTTCTTCAATTTTATTTTTCCGTTTAATCTTTTAGACGTTTTATGTTACGTAAGCAAAAAGAAGTATTTTATAGTTGGATTCCGTTGTCTGCAATTCCTATGCATATTGAATAACGGGCTATGCATCTGAATGTGAAAATCCAGAATGCACAAGTCTAATATATTTTGAAATTTAATTTGCTTATTTTACGTCCAGTTTATGTCAAATCTTTTTCCCTAAATAATGCCTCGCGTTTCTATTAAAGTCTCAAGAAAAACTGGAAAATCTTATATGTGTCTGATTATACTTAGAGTGAAAGCGATTAATTTGCTTCTGTCACAAAACACTCGGGATTTAACCTTTAGCTTACGGGACCCATTTTTTCGATTCCCTCTGTAAAATGGGAAATTTCATACCCCCTTTGTAAGAACGGCCATAAAGGGGGTTATATATATATATATATATATATATATATATATATATATATATATATATATATATATATATATGTATATATATATATATATATATATATATATATATATATATATATATATATATATATATATATATATATATATATATATATATATATATATATGTGTATGTATGTATAATACATACATATATATATATATATGACAGGCTGGCTACTTACACCCTTCCCAGTACGTCGTCTTACATCCAAACTTTTCTCCTTCTTAATCTATCTTTACTTAATTATTAAAGTTATAGCAGTCAATGAGTTAAAAGGCCGGTGGCAAAGAACTACAATTAATATATCTAACATCGTTTATTTCCAAAATCTTAAGCTACCTGATTCAATCTGATAAATTAAATCCAAGAGTCATCAAGCTCCCAAGCGACGCGTGACTATCTCCATCAAGAATTTCCCGCCGTCTGATTAAACGCTATTGTTTTTCTGCCATCCAAAGCCACCGCGCATGCCCACATGATCTCTGTGACGCATACACCGGAAATGGACCATGGGCGTGACCACATGTCAAACAATCCAAGGGGAATTTCGCCGATTTCTCTCGATGCATTTCGAACCAAGATATGAGAATAGTGGCGAATTACGCCAGGAAAATAAATTAATTACTAAACCCCCTTTAAATTTAGAATAATCATTCTTTTCCCACTAAATCCTTGACATATATATATATATATATATATATATATATATATATATATATATATATATATATATATATATATATATATTTATTTATTTATTTATTTATATATTCATTTTTGAGATACATGCTATCCCACCCCGTAAGGTAAAGGTTAAAAAAGTGTATTTGCACATGTACATTTAAAATCATTTCTGTCTTAACATATAAAAGGGTGACAAAATCAATTCTGTCTGTGTTGTTGTCGTTGTTGTTACTTATGCCCCCCGGCCGGAGCATTCCAGACCAGCTCCATATATGGCTGCGGGTTGAAGGATACGACTCCGATTTTTACTGGCACCACAAGCGTCGGTGTTCGATTTAGCCGGGTGCCTACATAATTTTGACAAAGCACCACCATGAGAGACTTCTTTTTGGAGGGGATGAGGCTCATACCTTCTCCCACCCACTAACACCATAGGATGACTTTCCGGTGTACAGATTTGACGTGTCCATATACAGCGTAGAATTAAATTAGTATTTAATAGCGTTCGTCAGTTTCCGAACTGAGCACCCCTAGTCGGAAGCCCAACGCGGATATCGTCGATTTTATGGATTTTGGCCTATAAATAACTTATATGTATGTTTGTTCATGTTTTACCATGTGTTTGGCTCAGTTTGTCTTGTCTGGATATTGCGCCATTAAACCTCAAACAACCAACCAACCAACCTTTTATCGCTTTTTGCTTATACACTATTTCACATCACTGTTTTTATCATCTTTGCTCTTTTGTCATTTTATGCATTATCGTTTTTGTCCCCCTTTTATATGATTGTTTTTACCCTTATTGTTCTTGTATTTTATACCGTTGTTGTTTGTTATGTTTATTTAGTTTTTTATATATACGTCGTGGTCTGATTTTGGCATGTGGTTGGCGCAGCTTGTCATCTCTGGATCTTGCGCCATCAAACAACCAACCAACCAACCGAGGCCCAACGTGCTACTACTAGGCTACCTGGGATAGAATTCTGCCCGTTTCGCAATAAGGGAGAGCGCCATCCAGGTCTGACACTCCACGTATCACTTGAGGTGGTGAGACAGCAGGATTTCCTCAGTTTTGTAGAAACTAGTAGAACACATACATCACAACCAGACGTTTAATGACAGAGGCCTGAAAAAAAACTAAAATTATTAAAACAGATTAGTTCCAATAAATTAAACAGCGAAAATACAATTAACACTCCATCGGGCGCGTTGATCTGACAGATACACACACACTAAAACTTGTTCTTACGACCTTCACCTTATCAGTATCTGTCCATCTGACCACCTGCTCCTTTGGCATGCAGTAACGACCAGTTCCGTGTAGGAGTATTTCCCGTTTTAAAGATTGTTTGAGGTTTTGTATCTGTTAGATACACGCGCCCGATAACGTTTGTGTCTTGAAGCTTTACGGAAGTATCAAAATTCCCTGTACGTTTTTGATTTATCTTTTCCCATGATGAGTGCTAAACGCTTTTTAGATTTGAATAATGAAAAAGAACAAGTAAGAACAAGTCGTAAGAGCAAGTTTTGTCCCCTAAAACTTGTTCTTACGACCTTCACCTTATCAGTATCTGTCCATCTGACCACCTGCTCCTTTGGCATGCAGTAACGACCAGTTCCGTGTAGGAGTATTTCCCGTTTTAAAGATTGTTTGAGGTTTTGTATCTGTCAGATACACGCGCCCGATAACGTTTGTGTCTTGAAGCTTTACGGAAGTATCAAAATTCCCTGTACGTTTTTGATTTATCTTTTCCCATGATGAGTGCTAAACGCTTTTTAGATTTGAATAATCAAAAAGACTTTGAGCTAGTTCATAGTATTCTATTTAGTGATGAAAATGATGAATTAAATGCTGAAGAATTTTATGAAAGTGATGATGAAGAAGAAGATATTTTAGAAACATGTGAAGTTGATTCTGATAACAGTGAATGTGATTATATTGACCCAGAACTTGATGATGATTTTTATGTAGGAAAAGACAATAGTACTAAATGGGCAAAATGGATCGGAAGAAAAAATGTCAAAGGTAGAGAGCAGAATATTATCACAAATTTTCCTGGAGTAATCGGAAGTGCGAAGGGTATGAAATCTATATAAGGCTCTTGGGACTGTAATTTTTTTCTGACAAAATATTGGAAATAATTGTGAAATGCACTAAAGAATACATTTCTGCAGTTTCTAACCTATGTAGTAGAGAAGAGAAAGAAATGCGAGACTAACAGATAATATTGAAATAAAAGCCTTTATCGGTTTACTTCTATTAGCTGGTGTTTTGTAAAAATTCAAATTTTAAACATTTAAAATAAATAAAAAAATGTCCGGATGTAAAACCCTGGACTTAACCTTTTCCTTACGGGGTGGTATAGCATGTATCCCAAGAATACGGGCCCATAAATGAATATATATATATATATATATATATATATATATATATATATATATATATATATATATATATATATACATGCTATCCCACCCCGTAAGGAAAAGGTTAAAAAGAATAAAAATAGAAGATTTAAAGTTATACAAATTAACAGAAAACATATAAAACAGAGTTGTATCTGACAGATACACCGCGCCCGATGACGTAAGTTTCGAGACGCGCCCGACGGAGTGTTAACTAAAAAATATCAGTGAAGTCCGATGAAAGCTATGTTGAATTATGCTTGGTCAACCTGTACGATTTGGGTTTGAAAAATTTCAGGGATGTTGTCAAATGCCTTTTCTAGAAACTTCTGATCGTAGGACATATTAAATGACTCAAACCGATATTCATTTTACAGTAGCAAATTTACACAATAAATCACCGAAGTCGCTCGAGTATTTTGTCATCCATACTTATTCAACTCACTGCTTGTTTGCTTACTTGCACAAATTATCTTCCTACTAGCTGAAAACCCGCACTTCGCTACGGAGTACATTCAAATTAAATACAATGGTCAATGTATGCAATTAATGCCAATAAATAAATAAATAAATATATATATATATATATATATATATATATATATATAATAAATACGACGATCTATATATACAATTGATGTAGAAAATATATATATATATTTATAAAAAAATCATAAGGGATATCTTTATAGACAAAATAATGTCCAATCGTCCTGCCGCATTAGCAAGAAAAGAATATTTTTGACTATTTAGTTGTTATGCACGTGACGATAAATTTATTTAAAGTACCAGAAAAAGAAATCACGTGATCGGCATTTAATAAATTAAATTCTGAAATTTAATCTTTAAAAATTCACCAAAATCAGAAAATCGAGGTAAAGATTCGAAAAAAGATTTCATTTTGAAGGAATTTTTATGATTTTTCTCGTGATATAAATTTTATAACCCTCATATTAGTATTTTAAATACAAACTTAAAAAAAGTTACAAAAACAGCTTAAAAATTTAATTTAAAAAAAATCTAAGAAGAATTTTTGAATAATCTTTCTTAGTGCACCCCCACACTATAAGAAGAATCTCCATGCAAAATGTCAGCCCTTTAGGTCCAGCGGTTTGGTCTGTGCGTTGTATGTCAGTGAGTCAGTCAGTTACGGAACTGTTTTATATATATAGACTAGGAAACCAACATCCAGCTAACTTGTATCAATTGAAATGACACTCGCTGATAATGAGGATGTTCCTGAATGAGGGAGAATCCTCAGTTATAAAGGATCAGTGGCGCCGGACAGGGGGGGCAAGGGAGAGCTCTTGCCCCCCCCCCTCCTAGAAAATTGAATTTTTTATTTCTACCTAGCTAGCGCTCGTAAAATATCAGAATTTTCATTTAAAATCATAAAGCCTAACAAAACTGAATACTAAATTGCAACCTCGCACTCGTTAACGCAAGCGCGATAAACGTCATTCCATATACGCAGGAGCGATTAATCGCCAATTTCAGGTACGCAAGTGCGTTTAAACGCCAATTCCAGACGTTTGCTTTTGCGATTCAAAAGCAACACTACACGATGTTTTTTCATCGCGAAAGGGAATCTTAAATCCGATGCATTTGAAACGCGTACACGTTGACGTGTGATAGGGCATAATATAACATAAAATAACATAAAATAACATAAAAGTTTATTTTTTATAACCGTATATATGTATTTTTAATAATAAAGGTGTAAAAGTTTTAATCTATTTTTCTTTGCTCCCCTCTACATTTGACTCTTCCGGCGCCATTGTAAAGGATTCCGGCGCCTTTAGCCAGAGACTGTGCCTGACACTAAGCGGCCTTTCCCGAGTGACGGGTGCACCCCCAAGCGGCCTTCAGGGTAAAAGGTCTGTTGAGAATGGGTAGAGCAAGAGGTAGCAGCCCCAGAGCGTAGGTTGGCGGCTTTGTAACGATCCCTCTGCGCCATTCTCAGTCAGCTAGTAATACTCTTAGCGAGTAGGCTGAGAGTATCATCACAAAGCCCCATAGAGCTTCTACCGTGAGCGGATTATTTTTATTCTTTGTTACTTCTATATGTATATGTGTGTGTGTCAAGAAATAAAATGTCTTTCGTCCGGATGGTGAATCTTCGTTGAGTGAAAGAACTGAAACAACCGCAAGAACCACGTTTGGTTCTACAGATAATATTTCAAGTCTAGATGGGAGACTCTTTGAGACCTGGGAAAGTATTGAAGAAGTAAAAATTGACTTTCTCGGTGCTCGAACAGATCTTTCGTCCAGTGGTTTTTATTTTTATTTTTGTTATTTTAAAAGAGTGTACTCTTTCGTGGCAGTCGTTGAAATAGTTTTCATAAAATGTCACGAAAAAGTTCTGAAGCATTTGCTTTATTTTGTAAAAATTATGTAAGGGACTGGGTATCATTCCATATTATTTTTTTTATTTTTTCCAGATCAAAACTATGTACCAGTCCCCATTTTAAGTTAAGGGGACAGTGGACTTTCAAAATTGTGAAATTTGTCCAAAAAATTTTATTTCTTTATTTTATTGAATTGTGAAACTACGGACGAGTAGCAATGTGTTGCAAAAAGAATTTTTAATTTCTGTGATTACTTTCCTAGTTATAGGCATTTGTATTTAATTTAGACATTATGTGGTTACTAATAGCAATAACTTTAAATGTGTTTTTCTAAAAATAAAAATTTTCATGTCATACGAATATTCAAGCCGCTCCGAGCGCATTTCTAATGATCGTATTGCTTTGAAATTTAAGTTTTATATACTTAACACTATATCGAATAAATCTTATTGAAAATAATTATGCTTCGTAGCTCAGAATTTCTAAATTTCGTACTCGAAAAGATGATTTATAGGTATTTTGCGTAATAAAAAGGGTGTTTTCACTATTATTATTTCTCTCTCTCTATTTTTAATGAATGCTTAAAATAAGCAATGAGTTTCATTGTTAGTTCTATAAGGTATCCTGTATATGAAAATTAATGTATTATATGCAAAAGAAATGCGCATGGAACATTTTTAATGAGGCCAATTTTTGATATAATTAATAATTCATAATTCATAAATTATTAATATTTCATCATTAAATTTTAACCACTTTTACATATCTATGGCACTAATCACGTATTCAAATTTCAAGCAAATCCATTCAAAACAAAGCTAGGTTTGAAGGTCCACTGTCCCCTTAAGTGTGAAAGAAATTTAATTCCACCATATTGAATGCTCTTAAGATGTTAAAAATTTGATACTTTTAACTCGCTCTCCCTCCGTTCCTTAACTTTTATCTGCATACATAGTAAAGAGCAACTTTCAAGATCACTGTCTAGAAAACAACTGATTCGATCCCGAGCTCTAGACAGTCAGATTTTAAATGAAGGAAAAAAAAAGTTATTTGCTCGAGAATATATTTTACTGGAAGAGACATCATTAGAGATATGCATTTTATTTTCATATTCATTTAACGCTAAGTGTACAAGTATGCGTTCTTTGATATAAGAAATCCTTTACGCGTAACACAAAGATTCCGTTCACAAAAATAAACTACCACTTCTTTTATAAAAACTTTGCTTTACATATATATAATCACTCGAAAAATGACTTTGAGTTAATACACCATAAACGTTGTATTAGATGACGTAATAATAATTTCGTGAGCTTTACCTCGCTAAAGTTAGATTTAATAGGTTTGAGACAAGCATTAAAAAGAATGATTAAAAGAATTAGCGTTATGAAGGACAATTTCCACCCACGGAGTAATTTTAGATTAATTTCTCCCTTTTCATAAGACCGGTAATTATGTAACATCCCACATGAGTTCCAATTAAGAATGCAAAAATAAGAATACTTTTTTGTTCTGAAGCGTAATAAATATTTTCTTGTTATGTTTTACAGAGGAAGACTGCATTAATTCATTCATAAATTTGCGATAAAAAAAGAAAATATTCAGATATTTTTTTATGATCTTAAGAAAATAAACTAAGTAATTTAATCGAACATTACTTAGGTTATTTTCTTAATATCAAAGAGAAAATTAATATCATTTTATAGATTACTGAAGAAATCTAGTCTAACATTTTTTCTATATCGAGAAATGTTCAATAAAGAAATAAAATATCTTGATATAAATACATTTATGGCTTAAACCATCAAACTTCGCTGAAACATCAGTGGAGGAAACAGCGTTTCATGTGTCAGGCCCTCTGATCTAGTTTAATCTGACTGCGCAAACATGAATGAAACAGGCGAAAAGAATGAAGCGACTAAGATTGGCTATGCGAGAAACAATTATGACTACTTCAATCAAGTGCCTTTGCATTCAATTTCTAAGGTATCCTACTTCTTTCCCTGAAATACACATACACTCCGAAGCTGAAGCCACTGTCACGTCTGAACGTAGTCTCCAGCTAAAACCGCATACATTTTTCACAACGTCGAAGCCACTGTCACGTCTGAACGTAGTCTCCAGCTAAAACCGCATACATTTTTCAAAACGTCGAAGCCACTGTCACGTCTGAACATAGTCTCCAGCTAAAACCGCATACATTTTTCACAACGTCGAAGCCACTGTCACGTCTGAACATAGTCTCCAGCTAAAACCGCATGCATTTTTCACAACGTCGAAGCCACTGTCACGTCTAAACATAGTCTCCAGCTAAAACCGCATACATTTTTCACAACGTCGAAGCCACTGTCACGTCTGAACATAGTCTCCAGCTAAAACCGCATACATTTTTCACAACGTCGAAGCCACTGTCACGTCTAAACATAGTCTCCAGCTAAAACCGCATATATTTTTCACAACGTCGAAGCCACTGTCACGTCTGAACATAGTCTCCAGCTAAAACCGCATACATTTTTCACAACGTCGAAGCCACTGTCACGTCTGAACATAGTCTCCAGCGAAAACCGCATACATTTTTCAGAACGTCGACGTCACGACTGCATGGCTACTGTGATGCTATTTCGAAGGAATGTTGAAACCACCGGAAAATCGTTCTTGGAGAGGCGGATTGGCTGATGCGTGCTCGTGGCTACTTCCGTTCATTATAAGTGTCTAAAACGTTCCTAATGGCAGTTGTCGTCCCGAGTATTTTAGGAACCTGATGGTTCTGCCGTTTATCCCTCATAACCCTAAAGGACATCCGCTTCTTAAAAAAATATCGAGTTTCTTCCAGTCCCCATTCTGCAGATAAAAAATAGAAGACCTTAGAACCTGAATGTTCCTCAAACTAAAGAACGTCTTCCTGAGAAACAGTTAGTTGAGCGGGAACTACGTTTCCTATAGGTCAATACCTCAAACGCAATTTTCTCTGACATTACAAGCATATAACGAATTAGCCAATAGTAGGGCACCCTCTTGAGCCCACCACTAATTATTCTTATTCAGTTTCATACTTAACTCTATGTGCAGTGGGGTCGTAGTAATTAATTTGAAGCAAGGAAGCAATTTGAAAAATATGAGAAACTAGCTGAAAACCCGCGCTTCGTAACGGAGTACATTCAAATTAAATACAACGGTCAATGTATGCAATTAATGGCAAAAAAATACATATATATATATTTATAATAAATACGACGATCAATGTATACAATTGATGTAATATATATATATATATATATATATATATATATATATATGTAATGAAATAAGATCAGATTACAGAAATATTAGAATAAGAAATTTATTTCCGAGTGGCTAAACATACATCTTATCTAATGGAAAGCCAACACCCGAGTGATTCCCGGGGTTTGCGTATAGAGGTATCTGTGGTTAAAGAATTTGAAAGAACATACATCATACAAAATGAAAGAAAGCAAATTTAACTTTTACGCGACTTATTTTTACAGAGGCTCTGACAAATGATATTTAATTATCACTCATTATTGAGGCGAGAAAGGAAAAAGGAAAACATTATAAAATTGAAAAACAAGTACAATTCCGTAAACACCCGATTCGTCTGAGCGGCGGAGGGCTAAACGATATTTATTGCTGTGGAACATAACCTTCAACTATGTGTATACAATAACGCGCACGCTGGCTCTCGACCCATGTTTATAGTAGGAATGACCTACTTTACTCCGTATTTTACTAAAGTTTAAAACTCCGTGTGAGAAACAGATACTTAAAAGGACGACCTGCTCCTGGCTAGTTTAAAAAGAATAAAAATAATGTTAAATTTCTGAACAAAAGTATGATTAAATTTACGTTTGTAATCGATTTAGCTAACCCTTTTTATTATCAACAAATTTCAAAACATTAATTATAATTTCACATACCTAACTTACACACTTTCATAAAATTTTATCATTATAACTTTTACTTAAGGATAATCAATTAATCATAAAAACAGATATGTGAAAAGTTATGCAATTTTATAGACAATTCGTCTTACCTTTAAGAGTCCCAATTTAATATTTATTTTTTATTTATTTATTTTAATAATTTTTTTCTTCGGCATAGCATTTAATTTTATGGAAATATGCCACCAATGGTTACATAACTTCAAATCCAAACGTTCGTAGGGGAAGGAGTGGGAAAAAGTCTGATCCGGAACAAGTTGTTGACGCAGGAGCAAACATTTTTCTTCTGGTTGCAGCACAACAAGGGCAATGATGAACACCAATCGTATCGACGAAAAGCACATTGCACAACATAATTTAGTAGCAGAATTTCACGATTGGAGAAATTCAAAACAAACTGAGGCGTTGTGGGCAGGTGAAGAAAGCGGAACAATTTTATGCTGTAATAAGTGACACATAGAAAAAAGGAGAGCCGCGAAAACAGTGAAAAAAGGATGATCCGTTGAGGTGAAAACGTAGACATCGCATAAATGTCTTGTACGTAATATTACTATTTGAAGATTCTAAAAAAGCTTTTGAAATTCTTGTATGGAATTAAACACTCGAAATCCAGCGGGGTTTACACAAATAACAACGTGAAGAAACTGCACAGATTTTCAGGATTGGAGCACATAACGTTGCACAAATATCCTTTCATTTTTTAGGATAGACACATAAAATTTTCTTTTATGGAAGATATAATACGTTGCATACGTAAAATTTTCTTCGTAACACAATTATAATTAATCATTCGAAAATCGTAGGGCACCCCGGACAAGAATAACATCCTGCCGGCTATAAATTCTGTAATGAAATAAGATCAGATTACAGAAATATTAGAATAAGAAATTTATTTCCGACTGGCTAAACAGACATCTTATCTAATGGAAAGCCAACACCCAAGTGATTCCCGGGGTTTGCGTATAGAGATATCTGTGGTTAAAGAATTTGCTGAGCAAAGATGTTTCTTACAAGCTGCATCAGTTGTGCAGGACGATCGCCTTATTTGGGCATAGAAAAGGGGTCGGACGGTTTCGTGGCTTGCCCAGGGATTGCTGACGCTATGAAAAATATTCCTGGGTTCTTGAAAACAGAATTTGGTAATGCCATCTTAAGCATGGGAAGGAAAGAAAATTTACAGGGGTCAACTTAAATTTTATATCTTTCATATATATATATATATATATATATATATATATATATATAAAAATATCGTAAGATATATTTATTTATTTTTTTTGGATAATATCCAATCGTCTGCTGCGTTAGAAAGAAAAACATATTTTTTTTGTCTATTTAGTTGTTTTGCACGTGACGATAAATTTATTTAAAGTACCAGAAAAAGAAATCACGCGATCAGCATTTAATAAATTAAATTCTAAAAATGAATCTTTAAAAATTCCCCAAAAATCAGAATTTTATTTTATTTTATTTTTTTTTTCAATGCGGAGGCACTTGTCGCGAAGACAAAAAAATCAAAAAATTGAGGTAAAGCTTCGAAAAAGATTTCATTTTAAAGAAATTTTTAGGAACTTTTGCTGGGTGGAAAAGATGGGTTTTGATTTTTAAAGATTTTTCAATATTTATGATTAAAATTTAACAGGGTTAGATTACTAATTAGTTATTACCCATTAATAATTACCCAGGTTCGTTTTAACCCCAGCATGTAAACACTGTAGAGAAGATAGAGACAACTTAATGCTTTTATAAATGATGAGGACCAATATTTACAAATTAACAACGAATATTTATTACACAAATAAACACTTAAATTACAGTATTAAAATGATTATTCAAATAACTACATGAATAATAAATAATGTGCTAAAATGATTAATATTCTTTCAAATAACAAGTTGGGTCCTCACCGGATTAACATGTAAAGGTATGTATCATTTAAGGGATATTTAATTTAAATTTAAATCTTACAATAGTACTGCCAAAAAACAACAGAAGTGCAAAGACTGACTTACCCAAAATATCGGCTAGCTAAGATGACATCATTGGGATAGTGGCAGGGTGGACTCGAGAGTCCACCACAGGGCAAGCCCGTAGGCTATTCGCCCTCTGCACACCTATCGCTCCCCAATCTCGCTCCGCTCTCTATATCTCTCAAAAACTTTCTCTCTATCGCTGTATCATTTCTACCCCTTAATATTCATCTCAACTTTTTGCATATAAGTTTCCACCTTCCAATCACAATATTTTCTTCTCCACATAAACTCCACCTCCGTCTTAAAACCCTTTTCTAGTGGTCCTAATATTTCTCTTTTATTAAAATCACACTTCTCATTGGACCTATACTTATTTCACATTTTCATATTCTTTCACATTTTTCCCCTTTTCCTTTCTACATTTTTCTTATATTTTATTTTTTAACACCTGGTCAGTTTTATAACATCTTTTCCTGACCATGATCCGACAATACTGCTACTGTTGCGTAAATTTCACTATAATCCTTTCAATTCCTATTCCTTATTCTAAAGGGCTTTTTTCGACTGACCCTCGTCCAACGCAAATCTTTTATCATGGGGCTTTTGACTAACCGCGATCTAATTTTACTACTGAGCCTTTCTTATGGGGCCTTTATATGGGAGCGGCCGCTATTTCCAAACCTTCTCCTCTCTACCATAAATATAATTTTATTGCGTACGTTTCCCTTTTCTAACAATCTTTTAAACTTATGTAAAAGGCCTTTTCTTATGCTGACCACTATACAGGGCTAACTCCTGAATCTACCTTTCCTCTGCGTATCCAATTTTAAAGCTGACTGTTATTTCTTATCCTTTCACTATGCTTTACAATGCATAAAGAATCTTAAACATGACTTGCAGCTGTTAATTCTCCCAGAAACCCTTTTGCTGGCTTAAAGAGCCAGCACTTTCTCGTGATATAAATTTTATAACCCTCAAATTATCATATTAAATGCAAACTTAAAAAAAGTTGCAAAATCAGCTTAAAAATTTGATTTTAAAAAAATCTAAGAAGAATTTTTCAAAAATCTTTCTTAGTGCACCCCTACACTATAAGAAGAATCGCCATGCAAAAGTTCAGCCCTTTTAGGTCCAGAAGGTTTGGTCTGTGCATTGTATGTCAGTGAGTCAGCTACGGAACTGTTTTATATATATAGATGAAGGTTAGACTAATGAGTTCTATTTTCAGGTGTTGCAATTATTTGAATGAAACTTCTTAACACGATGAAATACTTTAGGACTGAGAGTGTTGATGAAAGCACATAGACATTTAATAGTTAACTAATTGCCTCTCAGGCAGATTGGGTTGTTTTGGAGAGCTGCTGTCAATCTTTGCTACACGAGGGATAATTATATTGAGACCTACTGCTTAAAGCCGATACCTAACGTTTAAAACAAAAACTTATCAAAATTGTTAATGTCTTGTGCAGCCATTTTAATGATGAAAATGGAAAAAAATGAGTGACATTTTCGGCATATTAGGCTTTATTGTATCAGGAAAGTTAAAAAAGTGAATTTAAAAGAAAAAAAACTGTGCAGTGTAAGTTTTTGGCAGTTGGAATCGGGAAGTGGCCTGAAATACATCAGAAGGTAGTGGAACAAAACGATGAACATGTTTTTCAATAAAGTCGCACGGGAAAATAAAAAATGCGTGTTTTATTTTTACTTAAAAACCGAACGAAATTTTTGGATACCCGAATAATTTCAGATTGTTAACACTCGTAAGTTACTTTTTACATATTTTACTAAATTCTGGAATTTTGTTTCCATTTTCTTTTAAGAAATCTCTAGAATCTAAAAATGTCCTTCGGCTTTCACCGAGAAAGGTAAAATGACTTTTCTTAAGGCTTTAATTTTTATCCTGTCTAGAAGGTAATCTCTCAAGTTTTTCAGCTCTCAAATAAATGATACGGCTCCTTAAGGATCAGAAAATTTGAAGACAATATCGATTTTTGTTTATATTCGGCAATTTTTCACGCCTCCAGTCTTCTCAACAGAATGTTTTTAAATACTAAGATTAATGTTTTTGCAACTGTTTTTCGATTAAAAATCGTTTTAAACCATCGATTTTAATGACTAAAAATATTAAGTTCTCCAAATTACATCGAAGCGTGTACAAACGGAATTTGATTGTTCGATTATTTCTCCGAGACTTTTACATCATTAATGAAACGCATGCGAAAAAATAAAATTCAATTTATATCTTCCAATTAAGTTCGCTCCATTTAATCATATTCCTTTGATTTCATTTAAGTTTAAAACTTTATTAACAAGACAGATAATTTGATTGCAGAGACAAATATTTGTGAACAAACTTAATATTTACTTTAATCTCATAATATATTTATGGAGTTTCAAGCTATTGATGCGGTTCGTTTGGTGAATGAGAATTTAATTTACACTGATAAAGCATATTGCTGGTCTCTCTTATACGTTCGTGAGGGCAGAATCCAGTAAAATTGTCTTTCCCCAAAAATGTATTTCATCCACTTTGAGTAAAGAAATTTAAATTCTCTGACATTTCGTTGATCATTCTTTTAATGTCTTCAGAATTAATTGAAAAAGCTTCTCGCAGTTAAGTAAAAAATTTAAATCTATTTTATACATGTGTTTGCTGTTTTAATTAATTTTTTATGGACTATTACTATCGCAAGAGTAAAAATATATTGAATTCTTGTTCAATATGCTTGAATGAATTTTGTATTTAAAATTATGACGGTGCAAAATGTTTTACACCACGTAAAGCAAATGATGGAGAAGAAATTCGAAGTTACTTCAGGGGAGGAGGGGGGGCGATAAAATTTAAACTTTTTACAGACACACATTTTGAATTGATTTTTATCATGAAATATGTTTTTATGAAAAGATAATTCTACATGTAAAAAAGGCTTAACATTTTTGAAATATTATTTCTTTTAAATTATGATAACTTTAGCATGCTTTGATTTTTAGTATATTTTCTGAACCAATAACTCTATTTTCGACATTTTTTTCTTTTCAATGCGGCAGGGACTTGTCTCTGACGCTAGGTGCTTTTATGAAATCTGTTTTCAACATTTTAAATTTCACTTTATGAATTGGATACTCTGGTATGAGTTCTGATGTTCTTTTCTTCCTGGGTTCGTTAGGATATAATAAAATCTCTTCAGACACTGCACACAAAATAAAATTTATTATTCTGTAAATTCTTCTGACCCATACACAAGTTCAAACAGAAAACACGTAACAACTGTCTTCTATACAGCAGAAACCTCGAAAAACACAAGTCAGGATACCAGTCAATACAATACAAGCCTAACGCACTTTCAACACATTCAATTCTGAGTAGAAAAGAACTGAGTTCTAATGCCGATGCCATGTATATTTATGGACTTCCGAAGCGCCCCCTATCGGTCATTAATCTAGATATATCTAGAAGCTTCCAGAAAGGTCTATACGGCAAGTTGGTGACCATTTGGCGCCTTATCACCAAATGTGGCGAAATATCGCTCAATTTGGCATCCAAAATAAATCCCCAAATCCATCGCCAATTGAACGATAACTGTCATATTTGGCTAGATTACCATAGACTCATAAAATTCGTAACAATATCTAGATTTATTTTAGGAATTCATAATAATTTCATTTATTAAGCTATCCGACAACGTTTAAAATGTCGATTTTGATGAAAGTTCTGATTATTTTCTTTCTTCATGTTTCTTAAAGAATGTAAATTTCTGTTTCTAAATCTGATTTTATTTTTTTTTTTGGTAAGATTATTGGAAATGAAATGATAGCGATTTAAAGAAGAGCATAAGCTGTGAATTTCAGTACAAGTGAAAACTTTGGGGTTTTCTGAGGAACTTGTTTTTCATCAAAAATGTAAAGGACTATTGTGATTACTCAAAATATAATGAAGTATATGACAGTGAAATTTTTTAGGTAGGATTTGCATAATAATGACAATTTAATGAACTACAGATTTAGTTCTAAGTCTATTATTTGTTGGTTTATATCTGCATTTATAAAACATCTCAAGGGAAATTATTGAAATTTTACATGTAAATGTATATACGTAATCGGCTGTATTTCTTTTAGATTTCAAAATATCGATTATCTTTTAGGTCTTCACATTCACTAGAATTTTAAATGCATGTGAGAATAGAAATTAATGATGCACGCATAACTGTTTTTTTTTTTTTTTGTAGAGCTAGAGCCATTTATGTAAAAATGTGGTGAATTTCGGCAACCAATTTTGTAAAATATTGCATAGTTATGATTTATTATTTGCTCATTTTCGTATTTTAGTTCTACATTTCTTCGAGAAATAAGACGGAAAGTTTCGCAAGTACAGTGTATGAAAAAAAACTGCTCCAACCTTAAGTTTTTACTTTAGGTACATGAGCCGGACGTGTTTTTTTAAGTCTAATGCGTTGGACATTTACCTTATGTTATTCCCCTGTATTTTACTGGCTAGATTATTATGGGAGCACCCTATAGGTAAGCCAGATTTGCTCCCAAGGAGGGGGGCGATATGGAAACAACCAAGCCTTAATTGGGATTCGAACCCAAGTCCATTGCATGGCAGCTCAAAACGCTAACCACTGCATCATAATGAGCCGGAGATAGTTTATTTTATTTTATTTTACATACTAAATTAGAACAATTAATATTCTTTTCTACTACATTGAAGACATATAATTCACAAATAAGTATTTTGTGGTAGAATAAGACTTGTTTTTCATAATTTCTTCAAAAATGCTAGAATTTTTCAAAATGCTCCAAGAGCATTCCTTTTTTATTCTCCCGATTTCTTCCAAATTTCTCAGTGTTGTTACTTGAAGTGTTTGCCAGAAAGCTCTGCAGAATTCTTTGAAACCACAAAAATTTGTTTCAAATTTATAGAGAATGGAATAAAGCTAAAACATGCAAAAACTTAAAAGATAGCAACTATAAGAATTATAAGAATTTAAAAAATAAGCAGATTAAAAAAAAAGTTATTTATGGCTTTAGATTCTTACAAAAAAAAAATCAATGCACACTTATGTTTATATATGTGGGGGCGTTTGTAGTTTGCTGGGCGCTGTTATAATTAATACAGTAAACTGACATCGCAATAATTCGTTAAATTCAGGATGACATAAACAATCTCTCAATAACAATGACAACACATTTATTACGTTACACCACAGATAACATGTAACACTTAAATTCACAACAGTTCACCTCTCGAGGTAATGATAATGCCGCAGAGCGCTCAAGATGCTTGGGCTTCTTGAAGTCACTCAGACTTCCGCTCATACCTAAACCAGTTGTTTAACGCAGCATCCGCCGACGTGGGAGCTCTTCTACCAGTGGACCGTCTATCCGTTGTAAGCTCAATCGTCCCCCCCCCCTTCAACACTCCAGCACTCCTCTAAGTGTCAATGTCGGAATTCTTTCCGTCGCTTCTAAAAACGCATTCCTTTAAAACTTGGCGCTCCCGAGAGGTTTCGTTCTGTACCGCCTCCAAATTCCTTCTGTCTGCTTCGCGCTGGACCCCCCTCCACCCTCCCGCAACCTCTCGCTGGTCTACGGGGTTGCGATGGTCCTAATGAACCGATTCACATTTTGGATCCCACATATACACTCAAGAGCCAAAACATTATGACCACCTGTCAATAACGAGTTGGCCCACCTTTGGCGCGCAACACAACTTCAACCCGCCTTGGCATGGATGCCACAAGTCCTTGGTAGATGGCCGGAGACAGATTGTACCAGATGTTTCAGCAACGGTCACGCAAATCCGACATATTGCGAATTGGTGGTCTTTGAACTCTGAGCTGCCGTCCCATGACATCCCAAATGTGTTCTATCGGATTGAGATCCGGTGAGTTAGGCGGCCAGGACATTAACTGGAATTCAGCATCATGTTCCTGGAACCACTCCAACACAATTGTAGCCTTGTGACAGGGGGCGTTGGCCTGTTGGAACATTCCATTTCCAGCTGGAAAAACAGAGGCCATGTAAGGGTGCAACTGGTCCGCAATGATGTTCAGATACCCTGTAGCATTCATGGTCTGCTCTACCACAATCACGGGTCCCAGAGACGCCCAAGAGAACGTCCCCCAAAGCATAATACCGCCACCACCGGCCTGTGTATGACCTACTGTACATTGAGGGGGCAACAGTTCGCCTGGAAGACGGCGTATCCTGACACGGCCATCGGCGTGATGAATGACAAACCGTGATTCATCTGACCAGGCAACTCTCTCCCACTGATCCATGGACCAGTCGCGATGTTCCCGGGCCCAGCGCAGGCGCAATTGGCGATGACGCTTGGTCAGCAAAGGCACACGAGTGGGACGTTTGCTGCGTAGCCCCATATCCAACAGTGTCCGCTGAACAGTGTGCTGCGATACTATTCTACTTGGTCCTGCATTGTATTGGGCTGTCAGCTGAGCCACTGTCTGGCTCCGGTTTTGCTTCACCATGCGAGACAGTCTCCGACTACCTTTTTCTTTGATAGCGTGTGGACGTCCCACACCATGTCGTCTACTGCTGGTTTCACCGTCATTAATCCACTTTGCATAAGTACTAACAACTGTAGGTCGCGAACAACCCACGAGTCGTGCAGTTTCGGAAATACTTGTTCCGAGCCTTCGAGCCATTACAATCTGCCCTCTATCAAAGTCGCTTAGATCCGCAGCCTTTCCCATCACACACAGAAGTAAGTGAAAGAATGATTCTTCAGACTCTCCGGCAGCAGTTAAATACCACTTCCACCTGATCACGTGCCTTCCACGTCATCCAGGCGAATTCATTGCAAAATGTAGGGGTGGTCATAATGTTTTGGCTCTTCAGTGTATATCCGTATACCGTGAGGTAAAGGACACCAAGTCCATTTCTTAAAAGCGGACTGTTTAACTTTATTCCTTCATTTTTCAGCACTATTTTCAGTAGAGAAAAGCTGTTGCGTGAATGTTTATACAGAAGAGACCCTGCCCATTGAAAATGGCACCACGTGCTATCATTGTGTCGAGGTAAAAAGAAGTAAGTGGATTTATTTGAGCTCCCCTGTGAAATTGTGACATAGTGTTCTATACCCCCGAGGTACAGATATATCTACGATAAACATACACTATTCAAAATGTAAGGTTTTTTTTTCAATGACATGGAATGCACACGGAGCATTTTGAAAAATACTAGCATTTTGAAAATGTTCTTGGAAAACAGGCATTTTTCTGCCAAAAAAAAAATTCTTATTTTGAAATCTAAGGGCCATTAATGTAGTAAACAGAATACAACTTATTCTCGTTTTGTATATAGAGTTAAGGCGACAATGGACCTTCAGATTGACAAAAATATGTCCCCCAAAACGATTTTTCTTTTCTTTCAGAAAATGATTCTGCAACTCATCAGGTTTAAATTTTAAAAAAAAGTATGTTGATCCGATCATTATTAACCGAATTGTAACTATTTTTTTCAAACGTAAACAATGGCAATGTTATTGAAATTAAAACTTTAAATGCCATTTTCTCAAAACAAGTTTTCAAGTCGTTTCGGTAAGTTTAAATTGTTCCGTGAGTCATAATTTTTCTTGAATTTTCGTAAAATTTCATAAAATGATTATTTGTATATGTTAGAATAAAACTTAGTAATCAATTCATTATACTATTTTAAAACAAGTTAAAATTTTTACAATCAAAAATAAAATATTTTTGATAAAAGTTCGAATAAAATTACCTATTTTTATCGATTTCTTTTCCAGTTTTTATAAATATGACTGTAAATCAAATATTGCTACTAACTTTTATCATAACTATATAAAGCTAGCTTAAGAGAGAAAATTAGATATCTGAGACAAAAATTGATGCGCATGGAGCATTTTTAAATAGAGAATTAACAAACTGATTTTAATTAATATCTTAATTAATTACATTCTGATTTCTTTTTAAATTTAGAATTTCCATCTCCAAACACCACTGTATAAGTATACAAAATTTCATAGCAATTGGTTAATAAATAAAAAAAAAGTTTTTCATGGTCCATTGTCGCCTTAAAAGTTGAAAATTACAATATTCAACGTTGAAGTTCCCTCGTCCCCTTAAATGCTTTCGAGTCTAGGCCGCATATGGGCACGTTAAGGGGACTCACGACCCTTAAGTCGAGGAAATAAGGCATATTTTCATACTTTTTGACTCTCTGTAACTATTTCAATTTACTCCCAATTTTTCCAAATTTTATGTATATAATAAATTGATATATTTATTTTAATAAACAAATTTTCCACTCTCAAAATAATTTAAAATAATTTTTTTTAATGCTTTAGATATACCTCGTTTTTTAAGTATTTTTATTGTATACTGGCTTGCGTGCAGAACTATGAAATTTATTTTACACTTAAATGTATAATTCCTGTTTTATATTTAAAATAAATAATTCAAAATACAATTGAACATAAGACATTCAACATTAAAATATTTTTTAAATTTTTTTAAAACTGCTCAAAATATACTTAAAATTTCCTTAAATTTTTGCATTAATTTTCCCCCGAAAAAATAACAAAATGTGCAGTGATTGCAATAATTCTAGTTCAGACGCAATAAAATAACATGATTATGCAGTGATAAAAATTTCATGGAATTTTGTGTCATAGTTTTTGAGATATCAGTTGCGGAATGATGCAAAATGACATTTTGAGAAAAATGAGTTTAAGATTTTTCTTACCATAAACTTGATCAGTAATTAAATATTTAGAATATCAATATCTCCGGAACTAAGCGGAATATTTTCACGCGGTTTGCTTTATTTTGTTCAGAAATGATCAGGATTTAACATATATTCTTTTCATAAAATCGAATGTTTTAAAGATTTAAGAGCAGTGAGTCCTCTTAAATCGGTAAACTGAAAAATCCTTCCACGAGGTCAGTGGGTTGGTGAAGGTGCGAGCCCTTCAGGCGTCGCCCCTGGGAGTGCTAGATCAAAATTGAGGTGGTACAAAGGGAGCAATGTTGCCTCATATATAATGTGATCCCAGGTAAAAAGAAGTCAAAAATTTTCGCGGTTTTGTACACATGCCGGAGACAAACTGTAATACAGAATACTACTTGACAAATACAAAACAAATGAGTTCTGTACAGAACACACTGGTGAGACACCTTATGAGGAATTTTTATTGTATTTCCATTTATTTAGTGCAATTCATACACAAATCTTTTCAGCTAATCTCTACCTTTTAGTAAAGATATACAGTAGTGTGAGCATGTAATCTATATATATAAAACAGTTCCGTTACTGACTCACTGACATACAACGTACAGACCAAACCGCTGGACCTAAAGGGCCGAAATTTTGCATGGCGATTTTTCTTATGGTGTAGGGGTGCACTATGAAAGATTTTTGAAACATTCTTCTTAGATGTTTTTAAATTAAATTTTTAAGCTGTTTTAGTAACTTTTTTAAAGTTTGCATTTAAAATAATAACTTGAGGGTTATGAAATTAATATCACGAGAAAGATCATAAAAATTCCTTTAAAATGAAATCTTTTTTGAATCTTTACCTCGATTTTCTGATTTTTGGTGAATTTTTAAAGATTAATTTTCATCACGTGATTTCTGTCTTTTATCTATATATATAAAACAGTTCTGTAACTGACTCACTGACATACAACGTACAGACCTAACCGCTGGACCTAAAGGGCTGACATTTTGCATGGCGATTCTTCTTACGGTGTAGGGGTGCACTAAGAGAGATTTTTGAAAAATTCTTCTTACATTTTTTTAAATTAAATTTTAAGCTGGTTTTGTAACTTTTTTAAAAGTTTGCTTTTAAAATAATAATTTGAGGGTTATAAAATTTATATCGCGAGAAAGATCCTAAAAATTCCTTTAAAATGACATCTTTTTCGAATCTTTACTTCCGTTTTCTGATTTCTGGTGAATTTTTAAAGATTCATTTTTAGAACTTAATTTATTAAATGCCGATCGCGTGATTTCTTTTTCTGGGACTTTAAATAAATTTATCGTCACGTGCATAACAACTAAATAGACAAAAAATATTCTTTTTTCTTTCTAATTCTGCAGACGATTGGATATTATCCAAAAAAATTAATATCCTGTACGATTTTTTTAAAAATATATATATATATATATATTACATCAATTGTATACATTGATCATCGCATGTATTATAAATATATATACATTTATTTTTTTTGGCATTAATTGCATACATTGACCGTTGTATTTAACTTGAATGAACTCCGTAGCGAAGCGTGGGCTTTCAGCTAGTCCGTAACTGACGTAAAACAATTCCGTAACTGATTGACTGACTGACTGACTCACTGACATACAATGCATAGACCAAACCCCTGGACCCAAAGGGCTGACATTTTGCATGGCGATTCTTCTTATGGTGTAGGGGTGCACTAAGAAAGATTTTTCAAAAATTCTTCTTAGATTTTTTTAAATAAAATTTTTAAGCTGTTTTTGTAACTTTTTTTAAGTATACATTTAAAATAATAATTTGAGGGTTATAAAATTTATATCACACGAAAGATCATTAAAATTCCTTTAAAATGAAATCTTTTTCGAATCTTTCCCTCCATTTTCTGATTTTTGGTAAATTTTTATAGATAAATTTTTAGAATTTAATTTATTAAATGCTGATCACATTATTTCTTTTTCTGGTACTTTAAATAAATTCATCGTCACGTGCATAACAACTAAATAGACAAAAAAATATTTTTTTTCTTTCTAATTCAGCAGACGATTGGATATTATCCAAAAAAAAATAAATATCCCTTGCGATTATATATATATTTTACATCAATTGTATACATTGATCGTCGTATTTATTATAAATATATATATTTATTTTTTTGGCATTAATTGCATACATTGACCGTTGTATTTAATTTGAATGTACTCCGTAGCGAAGTGCGGGTTTTCAGCTAGTTAACATTATAAAAAATGTATCAGGGACAATGCAATTATCATGGAATTATCGTTTGTGGTATATTATTCTTACAACTAAATAATACATTTTATGCCAAGAAAATAAAATAAAGTACTTTCTATCTACCCTTATTAAATGTTTGCAGATAAAAATATTCAAAGGTAATAGTATTATTCTTTTAATATAACTTACACGTATAACACATTAACTTGATAAATGTACCTAGGCTCTTTATTTTATAAAAATGTTGAGAATGCTTAAAATATTTTGTATTCACGGGTCTCCAGTTGAACTGAAATCTTATTAACTATGTTAACACATTAAATTCAACAATAACGTCGATTAAAAAGTGTAAAAAATAATGCATTTTAAACTTATTTATACAAATATCTTCAGAATGGTAATTCATATAACTGGCGAAAAGCACTTTTGTTGATATCTAAAAAAGCTTAAATTTAGAGAATATTTCTTTTCATATTATTAAAAAGATTTTCTTACCATTTTTGAAGTTCTAAGTGTCTGCGTTTATTTTTAAAATATTCATTTTCAATATGGATAAAGCGGAGGAAAAAAATTAAACATTTAACTTTTAATATCAGTCAAATATGAAAACAAAATCTTCATTTTAAGCGTATGTAGAATTTTTAATGTAAGGCATTTCTTTAAAGGTTACAAATGTGATCTTTCAGGACGAAAATTGAAAAAATGTCTTTTATGCATTCTAATTTTCTTTCCTTTGTATTTATATAAGAATTCATGATGAATATTGCAAAAATCAGCATGCAATTACATTATTCAGACTGCATATAATTCTTTTTAACTCGCTCATATTCGTTGCAGCAGTTTCCTTAAATACAACCTAATTTTTTTACATCGATTATTTCTTTTTCAAAACAACATTAAATTAAGACTAATGACTATGATTTTTTGCCTCCTAAACAGAATAAATGCATTTCGGTAATCCGGAATGGCATTGCATTAGGAGTCATTTTTCATAAAAAGGTTATTCCCTTAATTATCTTTCAAAAATTATTTGCTTATTCATCTATGTACAAGAATGTAAACGTAACTCGATACTTTCGCTACTAAACGCTAGAAAAATGTTTCATATTCAGAAATTTGGCCTCGGTTTACCCTGTTAAGGTTAATTGACAGAAAAACGTCTCTTAATCCCTGCAGGTACTCCTTGTAAATTGTTTTATAAAGGGATTTTTAATGGTGCTTTTGAGGCTTAATGGTGGAAACACATTGAAAAGTGAGGGGACGGTATAAAACTTGAAAGATTATGCTAAATTCTGCGGGCTGAAGGAAAAACTTAAGCTCTCACCCCTTTCATCAAATTAGAGACGGGAGTCTGAATATACTCGTTTAAATCAACCAAAATATGAGCATGTAGATATCTTATATGTGTCATGGGGTTTTCGATTTGTACAAAGTCAGTAGTACTGTAGCAAAGACAGCAAACTTCCTTGCTGAATAATGCAGTGGATTCAGCTGCATAACCATGGAGGATAGGGTTATATCTGCAACCATTGTCCCGGCGTATAGAAAGGAAAAAAATATATTTACATCTATACTATTAAATGCAATTAACCAAGTTCTGTTGCTCCTTACTAGCAGTCCTCTTTGAAAAAGGATTCTGCTGCAATTTGTTGCCGCTGATATATTCCTACTGAAAGATCATAACTGACTATAAACTGTTGCCCAAATGAACTAGAAGTGCCAATTATAGTTACAGCCCTGTGGGATCATTAAAACACAAGACGGTGTTTATATGTATGGTGAATAGAGTCCTTTCACGAATGGTCATAATAAATGTTATATTTTCTTATCCCTTTTGCTGTCCGACCACGGAAGCAAGGTCCCTGGAAGCTGTTGCCCATGCGCGAGAAAAGCTAGTCTACTTAGAAAATAGGGGAAAACGTCCTATTTTCGGATGTGTTTGTTTATGAAATACGGAATGCATTTCAGACTGCTTTTTGCCCGCAATTTTAAAGTTACTTTTTAAAACTTTATTTTTGATCGAATATGTGAATAATAATTTCAAAATAATAAAAAGAAATAAGCAAATCTATTTAAAAAATAGGAGTTTTATAGGAGTGGATGTTTTCGGATTACATCACAATCAAAATTATCTAAAGCTACGTTTTCGGTGGTTCATTTTTTCTGACGTTTCCTCGGAGATTCAAATTTTGGAGTTTCTTCACCCTTTGCTTCTCTGCGTATTCTTTTTACACTGGACATTGATATCCCGGTCATTTTACTAGCTCTCTTTGGGGATTGCGAAACTGGAACAATAACATTTCCTTCTAGTGCTTCTTTATCACACAATTTAATAACATTGTGTATTATACGTTTACAATCACTACGGAACTGCTTATACCGAGCAGTCGTGTTGGGAAAAGGATGCATTAATTTCAATATAATAATCAAAATAACAGACGAGGAAAAGGCAAGCAAGCGCAGTTAGTAACTGATTCTAAAGAATGTCGAGAGAATACGAGACTTTTCCCCCTCCTTCCTAAGCAGCCTTACCTACAGCGTGAATAGAATCGTCTTGGCACTATGCCAACCGTGGTTCTTCGTACTGTGGTCGGACAGCATCTGTTGCATTTTTGTAGCTATTTCTAAAGTTACAAACAGGAAGGACACAAGTATTTTCTTCCCACACTTTGAAATCAGCATCTCATTGAGGAAACGAGCACTTTCACCATCTGTCCTGAAAGAATCATCTCCGGCTGGAGATGAAATTGTTACACGCACAAAATCTGTTATGCAAAAGCCTTTAACCCCCGTATTTCAGAAGATGGCTGCAAAGCTCCAAACCAGCAATGAAAAAGCCTCATCCCACGGGAGGATACGAGACATTATCAGTTATTCCAAACAATGCTATCCCTTCCGTCATTCTTTTCTCTCCCAGTTTTCTCACTACTATTACATTTTTAGTCTAATTTGAGCAGAATGTTTAGACAAATTACGCACAATAGGCCATATAACACATGAACAAATTTGCATGCTTTTTCCCCCCTAATGGCATTTGTCTTCCTTTTTTTTGTTGATGGCTGAAACAACAGTCACATTTGAGTTTCATAAAGTTTTTTTTTTTTTTTTGCTATTAACATAAACTTTTACTGCTTTTACTTATAGTATACGTGTTTGTCTTATTAAAAATCTTCTTAAAAATATTATCCATATTTTGTATTTCATTCAATACTTCATCCATAAAAACATGTGAGTTACAAGTGATATGTGTTCTCTACGGATTCATATTTTTCCAATTTTTCCACTTGATTAGTCTTCTTTGAATGCTTCGGTGGTAGAAAATCTTAAAATAATACTGATAATATAACTGATTAGATGCTGACTATTCCTCTTTTATGCTTATAATGGCAAATCAAGTTAAAATTGTAAAATGTTATTCATTAGAAAATCATAGTCACCCAGCATTATGTTATCAATTTGTTTTGTCATTCAATATTTTTGGTTCTTTAAAGCTCCCTTTAGTCATATCACGGAAGAGTTTTAGCTGAAGAACTGTTAAAAGGAAAATAAGCATAAAACAGCATTTAATGTATTATTATAAATTTATGATTTTTGCTACTTATTATATTTCAGTTTTATCATTTTATATACTTACATAATTAGAATTAAAAATTAGTAAATTATTTATAAACCTCCGCAATCTTATAAATTTCTTTTCAGTGAAAGTAATACACACTGAAGAGAATGAATACTTGTAATAAATTATAAGATTCTTTGTAAACATAGTAAAAAATGATAAAGAATACAAAGCAGTAGGGGTTGTCCTCCCAAAAAACGAATAAACAAAGGAGGCCAGTATTTCAAAAGTGTTAAAAAACACTGACATATAGAGACAAGTCGCATTATTTCCCGAGGTTCAGAGTAATAGTCTTAATTTTTATATTGTCGCAACACAGCTATAGGTATCAGCATACTTCCGTAACTCTCCGTGACCGAAGATTTAGCAGATACAGTCAAAAAATTGTAATTGAATCTGAAAGCTCGCAGTTTTAAAGAGATACCTTAGCACACTTAAATCGCACAGAGAATAACAAAGTATATTTCCACTTCCCATTTAAAAATTTTCAGGTCGGGCATTTTCAAAAGTTTGAAAATATTTAAATCATTCCTGGAATGTTGATGTCCTTTGAAATTACGCTCTTAACAGAAATTTTGCAGCATTTAAATGGAAAAGGAAAGTTATTTCAATTTATCTGTTAAACATTCTGTTTTAAAGACTACCTTAAAGTGAAGCTCAGTCAGCCCTTCAAATAGAGTGAATAGTTTCAGATTATTTAAATATTTCCTGGAATTTTATTGTCCTTTGAAATTACGCTCTTAACAGACTTTTTGCAGCATTTAAATGGAAAAGGAAAATTATTTCAATTAATCTGTTAAAAATTCTCTTTTAAAAGACTACCTTAAAGTGAAGCTCAGTCAGCCCTTCAAATAGAGTGAATAGTTTCAGATTATTTAAATATTTCCTGGAATTTTATTGTCCTTTGAAATTACGCTCTTAACAGACTTTTTGCAGCATTTAGATGGAAAAGGAAAATTATTTCAATTAATCTGTTAAAAATTCTCTTTTAAAAGACTACCTTAAAGTGAAGCTCAGTCAGCCCTTCAAATAGAGTGAATAGTTTCAGATTATTTAAATATTTCCTGGAATTTTATTGTCCTTTGAAATTACGCTCTTAACAGACTTTTTGCAGCATTTAGATGGAAAAGGAAAATTATTTCAATTAATCTGTTAAAAATTCTCTTTTAAAAGACTACCTTAAAGTGAAGCTCAGTCAGCCCTTCAAATAGAGTGAATAGTTTCAGATTATTTAAATATTTCCTGGAATGTTATTGTCCTTTGAAATTACACTCTTAACAGACTTTTTGCAGCATTTAGATGGAAAAGGAAAATTATTTCAATTAATCTGTTAAAAATTCTCTTTTAAAAGACTACCTTAAAGTGAAGCTCAGTCAGCCCTTCAAATAGAGCGAATAGTTTCAGATTATTTAAATATTTCCTGGAATTTTATTGTCCTTTGAAATTACGCCCTTAACAGACTTTTTGCAGCATTTAAATGGAAAAGGAAAATTATTTCAATTAATCTGTTAAAAATTCTGATTGAAAGACTAATATAAAGCGAAGCTCAGTCAGCCCTTCAAATAGAGCGAATAGTTTCAGATTATTTAAATCTTTCCTGGAATGTTATTGTCCTTTGAAATTACACTCTTAACAGACTTTTTGCAGCATTTAGATGGAAAAGGAAAATTATTTCAATTAATCTGTTAAAAATTCTCTTTTAAAAGACTACCTTAAAGTGAAGCTCAGTCAGCCCTTCAAATAGAGTGAATAGTTTCAGATTACAGTGGAATCTCGATCTATCGATTTCGAAGGGACAGACTGAACTAAAAGATGGATGCGGGAAAACGATAGATGCGGGAACATACAAAAAAGTATTAACATACCTTAAAGTTTGAGATCCCTAAAATATATTTACTCACATGCATAAATGCATACATACCAGTAGTGTAACCGAAGATAAAATTACAAAGTTGTACTGAAATCCAAGATAATAATAATTATAAAAAGAAATACACGTAGATATACAGGAATTTTGATTCAAATAAAAGCACTTAATCGTAATTTGTTTTTTGGCGGTTTTCTCTCCACAAGTAAACAATATTTTTTTGTGTTGTTAATTGCATTCTTTTCGGTATCAGTTATTGTGTGAGAGTATAAAGAAGCGGCAGCCGTGAATCGTTTGTAACTAGAACCATTCCATTGCACTGGATGGGGTCCGACATAAGACCAACAGAAAGTTCTGCTTCCGGGTGAAGCACTCATCGGCCAGTGTAGAACTGCAGTAGGCAGAAATTCTCATACACTAGACCATTGGTTCTCAAACTATGCGCCCGGGTGCACTGGTGCGCCCCAGAGCTTTTCCAGGTTCGCTCCGTAGTATTACTAAAACATCTATCCAGATATAAAAAGCATATGTATACTAAGTTACAATATTATATCGTTTCTTTACGAAAACTCGGTTTGCTTCGTTGCGACATTATTATGATAGTTGTATGTTACTTTTCTTGCTTCTGATCCGCAATTTTTTTACGCGTTTAAAACACGTAACAAACGTGGCTGGGACGGCACGTTAACACCGGCACTAGCTTTCATCACGTGGCAACTGGCAGTGTTGCATAACAGGCGTTGGTGAGTGGGCGTGTCGTGTCTTGTGAACTGCCGTCAAGAGTGAACGCATTTATTGTGCCTTTTACAACTTTCAGAATAACTACCGTTGATATAATTGTCTTTGTTAAAAGTAATTCACCCATAAAAATGGATAAGTTTCTTAACCAATTCCTTTTTACCAAGTCTCAGAACTGATCGCAGAAAATATGAAAGCTCATACTTTGTGCGAGTCACTTATTTTGCCTGCTTGCCAAAAGATTGTCAGTACGATGTTAGGAAATGAAGCAGCTATGAAAATAAGCAAGATACATCTGTCCAATGATACTGTCAACAGGCGTATTTTGGAAATGCCTCCTGATATTGAGAAAAATGTATGTGGTAATAAACTCCAGTGTTCTGATTTTGCACTGCAGGTTGACGAGTCAACCGACATTACCATCAAGGCGCAACTCATAGCATTCAAACTTTTCCTTAACGAAAATCAAATAACAAATCAGTTTCTTTTTTGCAAAGAATTAAGCCTGACTGCAAAAGGTGAGGACTTTTTAAACATCCTGAATAACTACCTTGATAAATGGCAGCTATCGTGGAAATCGTGTGTAGGCATTTCACAGATAGAGCTCCTTCTATGATAGGCTGCAACAAGGGTCTTGTATCTTTTATAAAGGAACAAAACGAAAATGTTATTGTAACTCATTGCTTCCTTGATGTCAAGAACATTAGGAGAGGATTTAAGAGAGGTCTTAGATCAAGTTGTTGAAATGGTGAAATTTATTAAAACAAGACCAGTTAAATCACGCCAATTTGAACAGATTTGCACCAAATTATAACATACTAGCTGAAAACCAGCGCTTCGCTACGGAGTACATTCAAATTAAATACAACTGTCAATGTATGCAATTAATGTCACTATATATATATGTATATATATATATATATATATATATATATATATATATATATATATTTATAAAAAAAATCGTAAGGGATATTTATCTATTTTGGGTAATCCAATCGTCTGCTGCATTAGAAAGAAAAAAAATATATTTTTTTGTCTATTTAGTTGTTATGCACGTGACGATAAATTTATTGAAAGTACCAGAAAAAGAAATCACGTGATCAACATTTAATAAATTAAATTCTAAAAATTAATCTTTAAAAATTCACCAAAAATCAGAAAATCAAGGTAAAGGTTCGAAAAAGACTTCATTTTGAAGGAATTTTTAGGATCTTTCTTGTGATATAAATTTTATAACCCCCAATGTATTATTTTAAATGCAAACGTAAAAAAAGTTTAAAAAACAGCTTAAAAATTTAATTTAAAAAAAATCTAAGAAGAATTTTTGAAAAAACTTTCTTAGTGCACCCCTACAGTATTAGAAGAATCGCCATGCAAAATTTCAGCCCTTTAGGTCCAGCGGTTTGGTCAGTGCGTTGTATGTCAGTCAGTGAATGAATGAGTCAGTTACGGAACTGTTTTATATATATAGATAGATAGCACCACGCTAAGGATCGTTGAAGACTTTGGAGCAAAAAGCGGTAGGGGACAGTAGCGGTAACAATGGAGATTGTTAGGATTAAGCCCCTAACTTTATTTCTACTGATCAGATATACATAACATATAGCCTATGTCCATCTGGAATAATGTAACTTTCAAACAGTGAAAGAATTTTTCAAATAGGTACAGTGGTTCTGAAGATTACCCTCCACGTACAAAAATTGCTCTCTCTTTATATATAAGTATAGATTAGTCCTATTTTGTATGCTGTGTGCCAGCAAGTATCTATAGTATTGTAAGTGCGCTCAGACTGTACAAAGTTTGAGAACTACTGCACTAGACCTAACACCAGGGAACCTCCATCCCAAGGCCAACAAAAAAGCTGACTGTGAGCCATTGCTGATAAGAACAGAAATGTTGAATAGTCAGTGAATTTGGAATGCGTTGCCGAAAATAGGGTACTCTAGGGGCTAAAGAATTAAGGAATACCAATGACGAACAAATAATGGGAGTGGTACAATAAAGCGAAACCATGCTAAACAGGAGAGAATAAAAATACGAGACAGTGCATCTCAAATGTTCTGCTCATTGTTTAATTAGAGCGTCATTGTAGCTCAATCCAGACACTTATATTTCAGGTTCAGTCATTATGAAAAAACGATCTATCCGATAAATTAATGTAAGGCTGCGATATTCTGAACGAATATTGTGGGAAAACGATGGATCGAGGAACGATCCATGCTGTCTTTTTTGCTTGTTTTCTATGGAATTTATTCGGGTCTGGGTGAAATAAACGATACATACGGGAAAACGATCGATCGAGATTCCACTGTATTTCCTGGATTTTTGTTGTCCTTTGAAATTACGCTCTTAACAGACTTTTTGCAGCATTTAAATGGAAATAGAAAATTATTTCAATTAATCTGTTAAAAATTCTGATTGAAAGACTAATATAAAGCGAAGCTCAAACATCCCTTCAAATTGAAGTTTTCAGCACGGGCTCTACGTATTTCTTTATCTAAATCGAATGGATACAAATAACGTCAATTTCTATCGCTCTATATACTGAAAACTCCAAACTTTGGATTTTATCCAAGATAAGAAATGAATGTATATAGTTTCAAAAGAATTTTCTTCCATGAATGAAAACTTTGTTCTTAACGTATAAAAAATTAATCTTTTGTTTCTCAGTCACAATTGTGGCGGCATCTGGCCATGTCGGATTGCGACCCTTGAGGCCTGTTCACATAGGAGTCCGTTGAGGAGCGTTAAAGTATTGAAATATATTTAACCAATGACAAACTTCCAAACGATTAGCAATGAAATTTTTAACGCCTATGATTGGTTTATTTTCGTGTGAACGTCATCTTTCCCTTAACGCTCCGCTACCGGACTCCTGTGTGAACAGGGCCTTGTGGTGCCATTGTAGGCCGGAGACGCATTCCACTGCTACTTCCATCTTTGAACCCTGTCCGAAGTTGGTCAAGCCAGGGGGCAAATTAATTATAATACCAGAATACCGTGAAGAGAACTTTCTGTGAAATTGGTTTTATATGAAAGTATTTATTGTATGGTCGAAAATTAGGACACTGTCTATAAGAAACTTTCTATGGTCGATGAATCAGCGGACTGTATATTGAAATAAACACTGTAGAAATTAAGAATAACGAGTAGTATTTATTTAGAACCTATTTGAACATTCTAGAACAGGGTAAAATATGGGAGCAACCGAGTCGTGCAAGAACTCGCGTTCCGACCAACTACAGAACTGAGCAGACAAATTGCTGATTACGATGATAGCGCCAACCTGGCGAGCGCAAAGCCATTGCTTGGCAACCCTTTTTGCAGTTCATCGGGCTTAACAAGTACAGTAACCACCGCTTATAGTGATCAGTGGTTATAAGAATCAACCGTTTATAAGAATCAATATTGCGAAAACAAAAAAAAATGTATTATTTCCATGTTAAAATTTTCGCTTTAAAGAATCAATCCACCGGTTTTAAGAATCAGTTTACACTCTTCGCTTTCCTTTCATTTTTCAAAAAAAGGGCTTATACCCTCAAAAGGCACGGAGTTCTTTCTTTTTTTTTTAAAGGAAGATTGATAAGATGCGATGGAATAGAGTCGTAAAATTCATCCCTTTCTTTATTAGACATAACATAATAGTTTCCCCTTAAACGCTTTAGCACAACACTTTCCTATTAGCTTGACCCAGGGGCATCTTTACCCGTCCGGATCCGATTTCACTTTTCTCCACTGACAAACAAAAATAGGGACTCTTTTTTCCCCACCTCCCACATCCTGGTTGCGGCTTCCTGGACCCTGAAACACATAAATCTTCGGCGAAGTGTCCACTATCACTTAGGCAAACGTGACATTAGTAGCATTCAGCAGGTTATCAAACCGTGAAACGTAAGCTAGAAGGTGAATCTTCGTCTGAGACTATTAGTATTGAAAGAGGTATAAACAGCCTCCTGAAAACTTCATGACGTCAAACTACCATAGAAAACTTTTTCTTGCTCCCTTCCTGTAGTTGAAATGTTAAAACTGTTAAGCAGGTATGTGGTAACAAATATTGAATTTTTTTTCTTCTCTTACTATAATTATGTGCATCTACTTCTAGGTCTAGAAATTAAGTTGTATTTTTAAAATTATAAAAAATAATTTTAATAAAAGATAATTGACGTCAATTAAAGAGTATTTTATGGTAAATTATCTAATATATGTATATATAGGTGTATGTGTGTGTGTGTATCTGTCCAAAAACCTAAATTTCGGCTATAAGAATCAACCGCTTATAAGAATCAAAAACAGTAATAACAAACGTGATTCTTATAAGCGGAAATCACTGTATAATTGGTCTTTTTTTAAAGAATATCTTTTAAATGGAGAAATGGACCTTTTAGTAACCTCCCCTGTTTTATAGAATCTGGAACAATTACCGTAAAGCAAACGACTTGTTTTCTTAAGAAATTAATGAAATATTTTCTGTTCCAGTCGGATAGATATATACATAATTTGTTCTCTTAACATACGGATATTAATATATTATAGTTAAAAGAAAAAAAGGAGATCCATACCTTGTTCTCATATCATTCATTCAATTTTTTTCACAGAACACAATGGGTCCCGAATTACATTATTAGAATGTACGCTAAAGGAAAATAATTTATTATTTCTTTTGATTTTTTAACCTAATGACAAAAGAGAGCCGAGAAAAAAGTTTCATAAGAATGATTAATTATAATGCGTTATAATGATTAAATGTAGTGCGTTAAATGATGCTTTATAGAAAAATACATTTTAATGATTCATTTTCCGAGCCGATACTCTATTGTTACGCTAACAAGTCACTGGTTTTAGACAAAATGGAAAATTGTCTTCTTTCGGCGTATTAAGTTCAAAAGAAAGTACAAGCATTAAGAATTTCTCAATGTCATTCGCACATTTAGTAAGTCGCAATTTTTTTACATGACCATTATTTACAATGTGAACTTAAAAAAAATTAATTAGTGATTACAAGATAAAATATTCATTTTATGTCTCGATACGGCATGCAATCCAGAGAATGTACTACTGATTGTCATTTCATGCATAAGCTTCGTGGAATCTAGCTGTGATTTTAGTGCGGTAATTAGAAGAGCGAAGGATTTTAAATTTAAGTGGAACGTTCGTTAAGTTTAAAAGTCAAACATACTTTTATTTTTATTTCGAATAATCCGAAACAACGAAATTTACTCTTAATTTTTAAGATAATGGAGGCGCATTCGAGAGAAAAGACTCAGAATAAACTGGTAAAATTCTCAGAAAGTCCTTATAATTTTCCTACTTAGCGGATAATTGGGCTAAAAGCCTTTATTTCGTGCGAAACAAAATCTGCTGCCAGCTTTGAAAAATATCATTTAATTTACTTAAAGTCATCAAAATAGATTCTACGCGAAAGTATTCATTTCCCCGAGTCTAAAATAAACCGCATTTTTTTTTTGGTATCTATAAAATTGGTTAATTTTCAAGCCCATTAGTAAAAACACTTTTAAATGTGACATTTTAAACTTATTTTAAAACAATTCCTAAAATTCATACCTATTTTTTATGCTAGTAAACTGTAGTTTTATATCTTTAAAACCTTGGTCAGCATGCACAAGATAATCTATATACAGTAACCAATTCTTATAGTGATCAGTGGTTATAAGAACCAACCGTTTATAAGAATCAATATCTCAAAAACAAAAACAAATGTATTATTTCCACGTTAAAATTTTCGCTTTAAAGAATCAATCCACCGGTTTTAAGAGTCAGCTCACACTCTTCGCTTTTCTTTCATTTTTCCAAAAAAGTGACTTAAACCCTCAAAAGCCACGAAGTTCTTTCTTTATTTTTTTTAAAGAAAGAGTGATAAGATTGTATGAAATACAGTAGTAAAATGCATCCCTTTCTTTGTTAGACATAACATAATAGTTTCCCCTTAAACACTTTAGCTAAACACTGCCCTTTTAGCTTGACCCGGGGGCATCTAACCCGTCCGAGTCCGATTTCATTTTTCTCCACTGACAAACAAAGACAGGGACTCTTTTTTCCCACCTCCCACATCCTGGTTGCTGCTTCCTGGACCCTCAAACACATGAATCTTTGGCGAAGTGTCCACTATCATTTAGGCAAACGTGACATTAGTAGATTCAGCACGTTATCAAACCCTGAAACGTAAGCTAGAAGGTGAATCTTCGTCTGACACTATTGGTATTGAAAGAGGTATAAACAGCCTCCTGAAAACTTCATTACGTCAAACTACTATAGAAAACTATTTCTTGCACCCTTCCTGTAGTTGAAATGTTAAACTGTTAAGCAGGTACACTGTAACAAATATTGAATATTTTTCTTTTATTATAATCATGTGTATCTACTTATAGGTCTAGAAATTTAGTTGTATTTTTAAAGTGATAAAAAATAATTTTAATAAAAGATAATTAACGTCAATTAAAGAATATTTTATGGTAAATTATCTAATATATGTATATATAGGTGTGTGTGTCTGTCCAAAAACCTAAATTTCGGCTATAAGAATCAACCGCTTAGAAGAATCAAAAACAGTAATAACAAACTTGATACTTATAAGAGGAAATCACTGTATATATATATATATATATATATATATATATATATATATATATATATATATATATATATATCAGTTCCGCAACTGAGTGACTGACTGACTGATTGACATAAAACGCACAGACCAAACCGCTGGACCTAAAGGGATAAAACTTTTACATGGAGATTCTTCATGTAGTTTAGAGGTGCACTAAAAAGGATTTTTGAAAATTTCTTCTTAGATTTTTTGAAATTAAATTTTTAAGCTGTTTTAGTAACTTTGTTTTCAGTTTGCATTGAAAATAATAATTTGAGGGTTATAAAATTTATATCACGAGACTGATCATGAAAATTCCTTTAAAATGAACACTTTTTCGAATATTTACCTCCATTTTCTGATTTTTGGAGAATTTATAAAGATTAATTTTTAGAATTTAATTTATTTAAATGCTGATCACATGGTTTCTTTTCTTTTTGTGATACTTTAAATGAAGTTTGCGTCACGTGCATAACAGCGAAATAAACAAAAAATATTATTTTTTTATTGCTAATGCGGCAGACGATTAAACATTATCGAAAAAAAATATTAAAATGCAGTAAAAGATATGTTCCTCAAACCGTACTATATTAACTGTACTATATTCTTTAGTATGTTCTAATAGATTTAATTTGAATATTTTCTTCTACATTATTTTGTCTATAAAAATATCCCGTACGATTTTTTTATAAATATATTTTTTTCGTTTTTTTCCATCAATTGCATACATTGATCGTTGTATTTATTATAAACTAGTAGGTAACCCGCCATTTTGACGTCATAATGGAAAAAGTATATGAAAGTTAAAAAATATCCTGAATTATCTAAAATATTGCATTTAATCCACACCTTGTAAAAGCAATCCCTTTCATTATTTTTTTTATTTATTTAGTTTTTCATGCGATTGGAGTTGTAGACTGCCATCCAACCCGTCATTTTGACGTCATAATACTAAAAATGACGTCATAATGAAAAATTTATATGAAAGTTAAAAAAATTTTTTACAGTTCACTACGGGATTCATTCACATTCAAGTTTGTTGTTTACTTTCAGAATTCATCGCAAAAGTAAACAGATTTTGAAAAACTGTTAAATATACAGCTAAAAACATCCAATTTTTTTTAGTTCTGAATGTTTTATAGAAAAATAGGCTGAACAAACGTGATTTGATGGAGAAGATATTTGTTTTTAGGTAAGAAAAAATTCTGATCCAAATCTGAAATTGAAATTAAGCCTATCCGGCGGTTTGTTTACTGAGGGCTTCAATTGAAAGATGAGTACAGCCCGGAAGTGTCATACAAAGACAACGGCTATCATATATAGGGTATATATATCTTATAAAGCAGAAACGGTAAATGGGTAGTGTTAGTATGTGTGTATGAGTCACAAAAACTCAAGAACCGTGAGCCCTACCTTCATGAAATTTACACGGTTTAATGTGCTTGGACAATCAAGATGAATGTATCTGTTTTCATACCGCTACGACATTCCATTCCCGAATTATGTTAGAACAAGTTTACGCGGTATCTACGGATATTTTTGTTCAAATCCATTGTAACATTTCATTGTTGCCAATTAAATTATAACATTCGCGTAAAAATAAATAGACATGAATTAAAAACGTGATTTATTCATATATTGGCGCATGAAAGAATCAATTTGATATATTATTTTGATATACGTGGCAACGCCGGAATATTTCTTTTTAAGAATGAAAATATAAAGATGGAAAGTCATTCATTTTCAATGAATGTGTTCTCAATCCATTTCATGCGTTAAAACTATCCCAAGCTACCTGTTCAAACTCAAATATACTGAAAGACACGTTCACTTAGCTAGAAACACGTGCGTTTTAGTATGACGTTTTTAGCGACGCTGGATCGTAGGGAGGAATGCTGTGAAGAATAGGATTAGTTGTACGAGAGAAACTATTGTAAAATTTAAAAGCCAGTCTTTTAATTGCTGGAAAAATAGGTTTATGTAACTGAAGTGACATTGAAAGATAGCAGACGATTTAGTTTTGACAAAGAATTGCAATCATAAAATACGTGTATATTCTAATTAAGAAAGTCTGAAAGGTTCATTGAAACGTAGCAGACGATTTAGTTTTGAGAAAGAATTCCGAGCATGAAATACGTGTATATACTTTTTCTATAATAATTATCAGATTTGCTTTGTTTTAATATTGAATGTGTTCTCAATCCATTCAAACATTATTGATTATTTTTCTATAATAATAAATCAATTGAAACATTATTGACTAGCTGTAAATTAAGGCTTTAAAATGCCCAAAAAGTAGAGAGCAACTTTTAATCCTGCAGAAGTAAGGACAAACTGTCAAAAATTGTTAAGAAATGAGCAATGTGATGAAAAAAAATCAGAAGAGCGCGAGTGGGAATCAATGAGAATTATGCATTGTCGCAGATGATAAAAATGAAACAAAAAATGTTCTGTACTCGCAAGTATTAAAATAACAACAAATTAGTAAATGAATTTTTTATTACTGAAAAAATGTAATTAATTTGTTTAAGATTTGTTATAACTTTAGAACATCGTAACATGAGGCTAATCATTGAAAAAAAAATAATAAAAGAAACTCAATCCCGAGTGAAGCCGAGTAATAAATCTAGTATATATATATATATATATATATATATATATATTGGCAATAATTGCATACATTGACCGTTGTATTTAATTTGAATGTACTCCGTAGCAAAGTACGGGTATTCAGCAAGCATAATATATATGGTCTACAAAGTCAAGGACCACAAAATGGTGCAAGTAGAGGCTTATTATATAAAAAATGTAATTTAAAAGAAGGGTAAGTATATAGACAACTTTGTCAAAGGAAAATGTGAAGCATCCTTGGCTGCTTTTGCAACAGGATGAGCAGGAAACTAAGGTCGTAGGACTGAAAGTTGCATGAAACACAATCCTAGCAACGATCACTTATGTAAAGAGATATGTAGAGTCACGACTGCTAAGATAGGTGTAAGGCTGCTCACTGAGCAGTACTCATCACTTATGTCTATTTTCCTTTCTCATTATTAACTCTTTAGTCTGGTATTGCCGCCAAGCAGCACAAGCTGAATAAACAGGAAAACCAACGTAAATAAAGCACAAATAGCAGTAAAATGCAATTATTTTGCATACGATCGTTTCGAAGCTACAAAGGAGCCTCTTCATCAGTGCAACGAACTTAGTAGCAGCTCGAAAAAGCCGAAGACTAAGCGACCAGACACGTGCAAATGCACTTAAATACCCGCACATGTCGAGCACCCAGAGGCACGAAGCAGCGAAGAGACTGAAATAGTGCAAGCAGCGCCATCTCGTGGCAAAAAGAGGGAAAAAATTGAAAAAATTGAAGAAACAGGCCAACACGGCTAAATAAACCCTTTCCACAATTGAGGAAAAACGGGGGTGCTTGACAAATCATTAACGTAAGAACCCGAATTTTTAAAAAATGTGATAAGCTTCCCAGAAATCAAGATCGGCAGGCGAGCGACATTTCTGAATAATGGAGACAGAAGTAAAATGAAATCGGTGATTCGAAGTCCAGGCGTGTTGAGCAATGGACGAGCGATTTAACTCTTTTAACTCTTGTTTAGCACAAGCTGTTTAATTTTTGAACCACAAATATTAAAAAAAAACGGTTGAAATTTTGCAACATAGGTTCGAAAATACGTAGTGATTCAACTTTCGGAATTTTGTTGCTTTTAGCGAACAGTTAATTTATGTTGATGTGTTCGTTATGAGGGTAAATCATGGCATCTGAGAACATTATGGGTGCGAAACAAGGTTAAGACTATTCTTCAGAAGACGCTTGCATTTAAATTTTAATGGAATGTTTTTTTTCTATATGTCAATGATTTCATCTTTCAAAAAACGTCGTCATTTAGAATCCTGCGAAGAGCTCAGAATACAGTACGAGGATCAATTGAAAATGGTCCTACGTATCACATTAAACGCTGAGAGCTACGAAGGCCATTCGGGAACACTACACCTTCCAACCTGCTGCAATGTATTGGACGTGGTCCTTTCCATTGAGCACGAAAATTGCCTGTTAGTAATGCACGATGCTCAAGGAAGGTGTTTAAGGCATGATGGTTGATCAACAGAATTTGACGGTCCGAAGCTCTGACTCAGCGTTACATTTCGTCTTTTCGACGATCTGGATAGTGAGTTACCTACCACCCACTACCACGCATCAAATGTTTTTGTGCTACAGGCAGAATTAAAATGGAATCGGGTGTAGGTTTTCGGGGCAGGATGGAAAGACCGAAGGCTGATCACCAAAGCAAACTCCAATTTAAAACTCCAGTTCAAAACTCCATTACAGCATTATGAAGCATCTACAAATCGTCTCCTGACACATTTATGTTCAAAGTACATCAATACCCGAAATACATCGTATAATAAATCAACAATAAGCGATACAACACCCTTTATTAATACATATTTCGTTCGAGGTAGCCCAGTGATACTGCTTTTGGCCTCGGGTGGAGTGAGGTCAGTTCGAAACCCGGGGAATGACATTAAATACCTTCGTGTACAGGCCGGTTATGAGCACGTTGTATCTGTAGACTAGTAAGTCCTTCCACGAGGTCAGAGTATGAGAGAAAGTATGAACCCTCCCAGTGGCGCCGGAAGAGTCAAATATAGAGGGGGGCAAAGTAAAATATGTTAGAACTTTTACACCTTTATTATTAAAAATACATATATACGGTTATAAAAAATAAACTTTTATGTTATTTTATGTTATATTATGCCCTATCACACGTGAACGTGTACGCGTTTCAAATGCATCGGATTCAAGATTCCCTTTCGCGATGCAAAAACATCGTGTAGGGTTGCTTTTGAATCGCAAAAGCAAACGTCTGGAATTGGCGTTTAAACGCGCTTGCGTACCTGAAATTGGCGATTAATCTCTCCTGCGTATATGGAATGAAGTTTATCGCGCTTGCGTTAACGAGTGTGAGGTTGCAATTTAGTATTCAGTTTTGTTAGGCTTTATGATTTTAAACGAAAATTCTAATATTTTACGAACGCTAGCTAGGTAGAAACAAAAAATTCAATTTTCTAGGGGGGGGGGGGGCAAGTGCCCTCTCTTGCCCCCCCTTTCCGGCGCCACTGAACCCTCCAGATGTTGCCCTTGGAAGTGCTGGTCAAAATTTAGGAATCATTGTTCACTCACCTGCATGATGCTCCCAGATAAAAAGTAGTCAATAAATTAACGCCGTTTAAAGTGCGAATGTGTCAGGACACGTACCTCTGCATCAGAGAAAAACATTGTTTATTTCTCAAAATTAATTTTTGTAATTTAACCTCTCTACTTAAAACTTAATGCCGAAATATAAACCGAGTCGTTCGTCTCCCTTTGAAGTGATTTCCTGTGTGATAAAACCGTGAAATGCTTACTATTTATAAAAAAAAAATTCCCGGAACTCCTTTTAAGTCTAAATCGCCGCTTTTTTGTCCTTAAAATTTCTATACAACTTCAATATTACACTCTACATTATTTTGGTATCGACAGAGTAATGAGGAAGTAGAAAAAAAATTTCGACTTGAAAGATTTGAGGAAATGAATAAAATGAACTACTCAAACGGAACATTAAAATTAAATTATTGCGCCTCATTGCTCTAAAACAGCAGCTGCTCTCAGATTTTACTGTTTCAAGTCAGAGAGTGCTCATCAATTAGCAACCTATAGAGGAAATTCATTCTTAAAATAAAAGAAAAATTGCTTCAGTGCACGATTAGGCGAGGCTATGCATTTTTTGTACATGTGATGCACAGATGCATGTAATTAAATTACTGGCATAATATACATCATTGCTTATTGAACGACGCATTTAGATTATTAATGATACTGAGAAATGTCTACATAATTTTTTCTTTGCACTCGAAAGCCCTTTTCAATGTAAATTTAAACGTTTCAGAAACTGAATTTTCCGCTAACTCATTTTTTTTTTCTTTTAAGGTACCAGACTACGTTTGTAACATCCATATTGATGAAAATTCTAAAAATTGTTTTATTCCCGTTCCTTAAAGTATATCTGTTCCCAAATCTGTTTTTTTTTCTATACGATCATCAGAAAGGAAATGAGAGTGATTTAAGGAAGAGCTGTAGCCCTCAAATTAAAAAATAAATTCTACTTTAGGTGTCATTAGTTACAGCAGTTTTAAAACTTCATGATGCAGCTATAAGTGAAAACTTTTTTTTTCTGAAGAACTTATTTTTTATCGAAAATGTAAGCAATTATTGTGATAAACTCACAATATAATCATGATATCTCTATGAAATTTTTCACGTATGTTTTCATAATCTATATATATATATATAACAGTTCCGTAGCTGACTCACTGACTGTCTGACTGACATACAACGCACAGACCAAACCGCTGGACCTAAAGGGCTGAAATTTTGCATGGCGATTCTTCTTATAGTGTAGGGGTGCACTAAGAAAGATTTTTCAAAAATTCTTAGATTTTTTAAAATTAAATTTTTAAGCTGTTTCTGTAACTTTTTTTAAGTTTGCATTTAAAATAATAATTTGAGGGTTATAAAATTTATATCACGAGAAAGATCATAAAGATTACTTTAAAATGAAATCTTTTTCGAATGTTTACTTCCATTTTCTGATGTTTGGTGAATTTTTAAAGATTAATTTTTAGAATTTAATTTATTAAATGCTGATCACGTGACTTCTTTTTCTCGCACTTTAAATAAATTTATCGTCACTTGCATAAAAAATTAAATAGACAAAAAAAAACTTTTTTTCTTGATAATGCGGTAGACGATTGGACATTATGCAAAAAAATATTAAAATACAGTAAAAGAAATGTTCTACAAACTGTACTATATTAACTGTGCTATATTCTTTAGTATTCTTTATATTAGATTTAATCTGAATATTTTCTTCTACATTATTTTGTCTATAAAAATATCCCTTACGATTTTATATATATATATATATATATATATATATATATATATATTACATCAATTATATACATTGATCGTCGTATTTATTATATATATATATATATATATATATAGGCATTAATTGCATACATTGACCGTTGTATTTACTTTGAATGTACTCCATAGCGAAGTGCGGGTTTTCAGCTAGTACACTCTATAACAGAAAAAAAATCGACGCACCAAGGAGTTGTCCGATAACGCGAAAAATTGGTGAATGTGAAGAATATGCACAGGAGAAAAGATTAACATTTCAGAACAATTTAATGATTTATTTAAGGATTTGATCGTTACAAATTAAGGCAAGTGAGTACGGCTTTGGACCACCTCTGTTCAGGATGCAAGCTTTCGTCCAGCGTTGCACAGACTGATAAAGGTCCCGCACGGTGTCCTGTTGGATTTCTCGCCAGATTGTCTCCAACTATCGGGCTGAGTCGGTAACATTTATGGATAGTTGCGATCACCATCCCATCACGTTCCAAATGTAGTCCATGGGGAAGAGTTCAGGTGAACTAGGTGGCAAGGAAGTTTTTGGGCAAGCTTGACGATTAATCATCGCACACGGTATTTGTAGCAATGATTTTTCTTCAAGCTTGACGGGCATTATCTTGTTGAAAAATAAGTCCCGGTTGGATAAAGAGGACAACAAAACAGCTCGTAGAATGTCGTCTACGTGCCGCTGTGCTGCAAGTGCGTCACTAATGACTACCAAAGGGGTCCGGTTATCAAGGGAAATGGCACCCCAGACCATAACGCCCTGTTGTGGGCCTATGTGGCGTGCGATACTTGGGCAGGACCCCCAAGCTGCCCTGGACGCCTTCAGATACGTCTTCAGTTATCGTCAGGCCCCAGTTGGAAACGGGACTCGTCACTACATACCCCAGTCAGCTGATCGAGGTAAGCACCACTGTAATCAGTCTTGACGTTGGACCAGCATGGGGGATAAATGGCGTAACGGTCGGCGATTCCGTTGTCCCAGAAGTTCGCCAATGATCATGTTGGACACTCGTGTGCGGATCCCGCGTCGCAGGGTTGATAACGACGAATTTGGTGCTGTGACAGCTGATCTGACGATCCCTCTGTCCTACCGTTATATTGTGGTCTTAAGTCGACCGCTGCGGTCCTGACGTTTAAGGCCACAATGGACCTTCAGATTGACAAAAATATGTCCCCAAAACGATTTTTGTTTCTTTCAGAAAATGATTCTGCAACTCATCAGCTTTAAATTAAAAAAAAAGTATGTTAATCCGATAATTATTAACCGAGTTATAAGTATTTTTTTCAAACGTAAACAATGGAAATGTAAGTCAAATTAAAACTTTAAATTTCATCAATAAATTTTAACCACATTTACATATCTATGGTACTAATCACATATTCAAATTTCAAGCAAATCCATTCAAAACAAAAAAAAGTTAGGTTTGAAGGTCCACTGTCCCCTTAAATATCTTTAATTTAAAGCGCGTATTTAAGAAATAATGACCACTTATATTTACATAGCTCAAACTATATTCCAGTGACTTTCTGCTGATGTATAATTAGTCGAAAACAGAGCTTAATACTCAATGCACGCAGTAAATACTTAAAAAACTATTTTACTTTTCAATCATACTGCGAGCACCATAAAGAAGTTACTGATGCACTTTTGAAAAGATCAGTTTCTTTTCCAGCATGTGCATTTACAACTTCGTTATAACGAGGAAAACATAACTTGAAAGTAATTAATAATTAAAAATTATTAATAGTTAAAACAATGTTTCAGACTAATTGAGGCGACAATGGACCTTCAGATTGACAAAATTATGTCCCCAAAACGACTTTTGTTTCTTTCAGAAAATGATTCTGCAACTCATCAGTTTTATTAAAAAAAAGTATATTAATCCGATCATTATTAACCGAGTTATAAGTATTTTTTTTCAAACGTAAACAATGGAAATGTAAGTCAAATTAAAACTTTAAATGCCATTTTCTCAAAGCAAGCTTTCATGTCGTTTCGGTAAGTTCAAATTGTCCCATGCGTCATAATATTTCTTGAATTTTCATAAAATTCCATAAACGATTATTTATATATGTTAAAATAAAACTTAGTAATCAATTCATTCTACTATTTTAAAACAACTTAAAATTTTTACAGTAAAAAAGTTTTTTTTGATTAAATTTTGCATAAAATGGCCTATTTTTATCGATTTTTTTTGTAGTTTTCATAAATATGACTGTAAATCAAATATTGCTACTAACTTTTATTATAAATATATAAAGCTAGCTTAAGAGAGAAAATTCGATATCTGAGACAAAAATTAATGTGCCTGGAGTATTTTTAAATAGAGTAATTAACAAACTGATTTTAATTAATATCTTAATTAATTACATTCTGATTTTTTTTTTTTAGTTTAGAATTTCCATCTCTAAACAACACTGTATAAGTATACAAATTTCATAGCAATTGGTTAATAAATAAATTTAAAAAAAGGTTATTCACGGTCCATTGTCGCCTTAAATCTGACGTTGCCGCCACACTCTTGCCAGCAACGTCTAATCGCTGCATCGCTTTGACCCTGATCTCTAGAGATTCTTCGACTTGCCCAACCAGCTTCTTTCAATCCGATGACACGACATCTTTCAAACTCTGAAATATGCTCGTCACGAGAAGGAATCGTTACGACGAGGCATTGTGACGGCCGGAGTAAGATATCCGCAGTCGAAATGCAACAAAAATTTTGAACACCAGATCGAGAGTTGAACATGAGGTCGTTCCACATAAACACCTTCTGGATGCGCTGGAACTCCCGCTGTTCATTGGTCGGACACCCAATTTTAATCATTTGCATGTTCGTTCGGAACATCTTTGCATGCGAAATTTCATTACGGTCGGACGATTCGTCCTTGGTGCATAGATTTTTTTTGTTGGGAGTGCATTAAGAATGTAATGAAATATAGAGTTAACTCCAGGTATATTATTTACAGATTTATAGCTGAATTTATTAAAATACTAGCGGCCCGTCCCGACTTTGTCCGGGTTGAACAAAATATTATACCAATAAATTTTCAGTTGATAGCCAATAAATTGTAAATCTTTTTTTACCTTAATAATAACCTAAATAATACCTTAAATTAATTTTATGTTAGTTAATAATTAAAATAAATTTTTTTTAAAGAAAAAGGCGTGCCTGAGAACGGCTAGGTTCGAACCGCTAGCGTCAGAACAGAAGCCCACCGCGATACCACCACGATAAGGATCGTTGAAATCTTCGGAACAAAAAGCGGTAGAAGACAGTAGCGGAAACAATGGAGATTGTTAGGATTAAGCCCCTAACTTTATTTCTACTGATCGGATATACATAATATATAGCCTATGTCCATCTGGAATAATGTACCTTTCAAACAGTGAAAGAATTTTTCAAATAGGTACAGTGGTTCTGAAGATTACCCTCCACGTACAAAATCGCTCTCTCTTTATATATAAGTATAGATTTCGAGGAGTTAATGAAATTCTACATGTATTTGCATATAATCAGCAATATTTTTTTTTAGATTTCAAAATATTAATTCTCTTTTAATTCATTGCATTCACAAGTGTTTTATGTGCAGATGATAAAAATAATTACAAGATAAAAAGAACTTTTTATATACCATGTTTTTAAATTTTCTGTTGAGTCATATAAACTTGACAATTCTATGTATTAATAAATACTTTTTTTTACATTTTTTTGATGAATTATCCCATCAATTGGAAAGAAAATGAAGTTAATTGGAAGTTAACTTTCGTTTAACTTTTCGTTCCCGTCCCGGCCGATAGATGGCTGCACCAGTCTACAATACAAAATTAACTGAAAATGATTTCAAATCTGCTTAAAGAATGCTGAAAGTATTAAAATAATGCATTATCATCGTGTTCTGAGCTATTCTAAAAGTTTCAAATGTCTAGCTAGTCGGGAAGTTAGTTAAAAATCGATTGCAAGATTTGTACTGGTCAAGCAAGAAAGCGAGTTAAGAAAAACATGGTAATAAATTAATATTGTCTACACATTTCTTTTGTAGTGCTACAGCCGTTTATGTAATAATTTGCTTAGTTTGGACCAAAACCCCTCATATTTGAAAAAAAGTTGCATAGTTATTGTATCTTTTGCCATGATTTTAGTATTTCTTTTCTCTATTCCTTCAAAAAATATAGAAATTTTCACAAGTACGGTTTTAAAAAAACTGCTCCGAACGTAGTCGAATACCTTAAACGTATAGAAATATATGCTATGAGTATGTTTTTTTATCATGATTACTTTAAACACTGTGAAAAAAACATTATTTGAGCATTTTGAAGTCGGTGATTTTTTTCTTCTATAGTTATTTTTTGAATCAAAAGAAATTACAAAAATCATCTCCACTTTGTGTCATTAGTTAAAGAAAATGCTACAAGACTTTTTAAACCTTATAATGCAGCTACAATAGTGATAGGTACTTAAAAATGCCTTAAAAATATTCCTGTCAAAACATCAAAACGTGAAAAAATAACTATAATTTTCACCTGATTTTACATCTAACAAAGAAAAGATGACTATTTTATAATAAAAAATAATACATTAAGGTAAATTTAAAAGAAATCAAAATGAGATCAGACTCTTACTGTTCTATCGAAAAAAAATCATAAAATTTTCTTATTATTCCCTAGATTACTACAGAGGCTGTTCGCACATTTTTTAGACGATTTTGGTAAGCGGTAATAAAAAAATCGTTTGCTGCAAAAGAAATAATTGCAATGTGCATCATCTTCTTCCAAATCATATCGCTGAACGCAGGACACGCTGCAGAATTCTATATGTGAAACACTTATCCAAAGAAAAATGGAAAACAATTGTCACAATAGATGAATCATGGGTGTATTTAAATGATTGCAACAAAAAAAAAAGCCATTTATTATTCACTTTATTATCATAAAAGGGGAGAAAAAAATTTAAGTACATGGTTCAAAGAATCGAAAGAAAGTTTTTCTAAGGGATTCATGATAGTTGTTGGTTTTTCTTATAATGGCAAGTTAAAAATAAAGAGAGTGGAAAAAAATGTCAAGATTAACTCCAAATACTATCAGGAACATATTTTATCGCCAATTTTTCTGAATAAAATACCATCGCTTTTCCCACAGTGCCATCAATCTCTGAGACTCCATCAGGACAAAGCTAGCAGTCACACATCAAAATCCACTGTAAATTTCCTAAAAGAAATGGAACAAAAAACTGGTATCAAGGCCATACCCTTCACTGATATCCCTACTAAATCTCCCGATGTATCACCTATGGATTTTTGTGCTTTCGAACTTTTAAAATCTTCATTATCCAAACGTCGTCCCAAAATCCTTACAGGTCTCTGGAAAGCTGTTCAGGAGGAATGGGATAGAATACCTCTTCTGACACTTCAAAAGGCATTATTATCCTGGAAATTGCGGTGTCGAAAGACAGTTCAGAATAAGGGATTTCAAATAGAACATTTAAAACACCAGAATTTTATGTAATTTAGTTTTGTGAATACAATATACATCGTCTAAAAAATGTGTGAACTGCCTATGTATTAGTTAAAAAGCATTACTCAAACATGTTTTGGGGATTCTACAGGCGTTTCTTTTTCTTTTTTTTTTGGCTTGATTTTCCACACTTACTTTGTACAGCCGTGTTATGACATTTTAAAGTAAGTTATATAAAATTAGTGGCAACCTATAAAGAAATTCTTTCTTAACACTTTCAGGGGCAACAACTTCCTCCGTTTGCACGGTATATATTTTTTTCCCGTTTTTTTTAACCTAAAGAATCTTGAAAATTTTCCAATCAAAGGTTGCAAAATGTTTTTACTTCTTTAAACTGATAACAGATGGCAGTACTAACTATTTTTCTGCTCAGTTAACTGGAATACATTGAATGCAAGTGAAAAAAAACTAGTTATAGGCGCTTGCACTGTGCAAACGGTGCCCTTCAAAGGGTTAAGTAATCCATACTATTAAGATTTTTGGATATCAAATCTTGTCAACAACGTTCAAAGGGGATTATGTTCACCGAAGGAGAGATTCTTTCTATTGCTTCAGGGAAAGTATACAGCAGTTGATGATGCAAATTCCAAGTTGAGTACATTTTTCTTTTTTTTTTCACCTAAAGAGGAGGTACTTTGTGACATTCACACGGAACTGCGGAAATTGTTGACTACTTTTGATCTGCAGGCACCATAAAAGTGGGTTAACATAGTTCCTTTGGTGCTACTTCAACATTGATGGAGCACTCCCTAGGAAGACATCTGGGGGGGAGGCTTACACCTTCTCCCACCGACTGACCTTGTGGTAGATTTTTCGGTCTACTAATTTAACGTGCCCATATCCGTCTTAGACACTAAGGTATTTAACAGAGTTCGTCGGGATTCAAACTAAGTACCCTTAGCCCCAAACCCAACGTGCTACAACTAGGCTACCTCGGGCCTACCTAAATAGGGACTTTTTTTTAAAGTTGAAGAGAATTTTGTAAGCAATCTTTTACATAAAAAATTTCAAATTAAATTTTGAAATGTTAAGCTAATGGAACTGGCTAATTACCTCATAGATAAATTAATGAACACTCACCATATGTAATGATCTACATTGATCCGTAACTCGTCAACCAACATGATTACATTTAAAACTAAGTCATGTTTTCGATCTTCTTTTTTGAGTCTCCTTCAAACCATATCTTGACCGCCCAAATTAAAGATGTTAAATTTCCTTTCGTCTGCTAGAATTTGGAATTCTTAAATCTGTAAATTTTTATAAAGGAATGTCGTTTCATTTCTCGTAGTTGAAAAGATCCCTTGGACTTGGTTTAAACCCTAGCATATCTGATAACTCGTATAACAGTCTCTGGAATAATAGCTACTCCATATGATTCATGTAGTCGTTATGATTTTTGTAGATCTGCTACAAGTTTGTGAACCTTAAATTGAGGATTTTTAGACGCATTTCAGACAAATACGATATATTCCTCCTAAAAAAAACTTTAACGGCTTTAACTTTTGATCTATAACATTCTACTACATTTGAAACTGGTGAATAGTTTAAACTAACTATTACAGGAATTTTCTAACTAGCTTCAAGCAACGTTTCCTTTTCAACTACAAAACGTTGAAATTGCAAAATTCTAAAAAAACTTTCTTAACGATGTATTCTTAGTGCCACCAGATATTAAATGAAATCATATATCATTAATATCAAAAGCTTTGCACTGGTTAACGTATAACCTATCTGCAGTCCCATCGGCATATAATGACTTTCAGAATCAAGTGAATGGTATCTTGATACTTAAGAGAGTTTCTAGACACATCTGAAATTCTATTTTTAAACTTTGACTTTAAATGCTCATCAAACCATTTTTTTTTTACATCTAAAAGAAATGTGCAAAATTTGCTTTCGTTAACTTATTCAAGAACACAAAATTGTTGCATTGCATAAATTTTGCAACAGAAGGTCTAAAATTCTGCATTGTTTGCACAGAACGTTTTCTCTGGGGACCAGCTACGAAATGTAGCGTGACCGATTAATATTTTATAAGTCTCGAGAAAACAGATGGTCGTTATGATTTTTGTAGATCTGCTGTAAGTTTGAATTATAAGTCTTGGAATTTTTTCTTGTAATATATCTGTTAATGACGCGTTCAATTCGACATTTTTAAGATCTTGCAGATATTTCATTTTTAAATATATAGGGATGTGGAGTATTTTGTAACATTTGAAACTGCTGAGCGGCATAAATTAATTATTTTTTCAAATATACGCCAATCGGTCTCGCTATTTTTAAAGCGAATTATGAAGTTATATCGTTCTGTTTCTTATTTACCCTGTGAATCCTCTAACGGTCCAGGCACACTATAAAGTAATAGGCATAAATATAAATAATTCCTTTATTTTCTACGTAGAGGTAGACTAACATAGACCGACTTGGGGCTTCAAATAATAACACAGCAGTACCGCAACTTGCGGTACTAAGAAACTGAACTTTAAAGTCGTAATGAACCTTTTCAGGCAGAATATACGTTCACTAGCAAGACCCGTAACCATCGGGCTCTGAACTAACTATCGAAATCGTGCAACCACCTAGTCTAAATACTAATACGTGCTCTATCAGTTAAATACCGCTACCACCTTCAATCTAACTTTTCTCGACTCTTCCGTATCCCTACTAATAGCGTAACGTACTACCCTACAAATCTCCACTCCCTTCTTGGGCTCTTGCCATCTCAGCGTGTGTCACTTAAATAGACCAGACACCTGCTCCGAACTCACTTCGACTGGCCTGCACTGCGCATCTACCAGAAATTTGCATCTGAGCAACTCGCGAACCCTACAAAGTTACCCTCTAATATCAAACATGATCTCTTTTCTTGAATAAGCCATGACAGCAAAAGATTGATATGAAAAAATCCGAAAGACATTTATTGATAAGTTGAAAAAAACGGTAATTTAAGAGTTGCCATATTTTGTATTAATTTATGATATGTCTTTACTGCTATTGAATCTGCTTGCGTTCACAGACCTGTTTTATGCCTTCATAGTAAATAATATCCTACTTTCAAAAGAATTTACCAATTTTAGAGTAAACAATTTTCCTTTTGGAAAATTATATATATAAAAGCCCTTGTCTCTGTATAACACTTCCGGGCTGTACTCATCTTTCAGTTGAAGCCCTCAGTAAACAAACGGCCGGTTAGGCTTAATTTCAATTTCAGATGTGGGTCAGAATTTTTTCTTACCTAAAAACTAATATCTTCTCCATCAAATCACCTTTGTTCAGCCTATTTTTGTATAAATCATTCAGAACTAAAAAAAATTGGATGCTTTTAGCTGTATATTTAACAGTTTTTAAAAAATCTGTTTACTTTTGCGATGAATTCTGAAAGTAAACAAACTTGAATGTGAATGAATCAAGTAGATCAAGTATTCATATCGCGTAGTGAGCTGTAAAAAACTGGATGGCAGTCTACTGCTCCAATCGCATGAAAAACTTAATAAATAAAAAATAATGAAAGGGTTTGCTTTTACAAGGTGTGGATTAAATGCAATATTGTTAGATAATTCGGGATATTTTTTAACTTTCATATACTTTTTCCATTATGACGTCATTATTAGTATTATGACGTCAAAATGACGCGTTGGATGGCAGTCTACTACTCCAATCGCATGAAAAACTAAATAAATAAAAAATAATGAAAGGGTTTGCTTTCACAAGGTGTGGATTAAATGCAATATTGTTAGATAATTCGGGATATTTTTTAACTTTCATATACTTTTTTCCATTATGACGTCATTATTAGTATTATGACGTCAAAATGACGGGTTACCTTCTAGTTACAATAAGATTCAGATAACTACGTCAATATCCCAGTAACACAAGACCGTTGGTACGTTGCTGGGCCTCTGTATTTGGAATAGTTATCAAACAGTTCAATTTGACAGTTGGGGTTATGTTGAAACAACGGATTACATTGCAGCTCATCCAACGATTAGCTGTTGGTTGGCCCAATTATTGGGAGAGTAATTTAACTCTCATTTGAAGATTTGATGTTGGGACAACAACATTTTCCACTGCTGGCCATTAAAATTGAAACACCGGGAAGGAAAGCAAATAACAAAATTTACGTATTGTACGTATACAGCATAGTAGGAAGAAAGCATGATTAAATTTGTGGGAAATTTGGGGGTATATAGGGGCTGAAATTAGTACACACAGCTGCCGCCTCTGGCAGATAAAACGGCTCTAACCCGGTTAGGCATTCAGTCGAACTGGGCTTGGATGACAGATACGGGCAAGTCATTCCATGCTGCCTCAAGTCTATGTCACACTTCATCAGTCGTAGAGGCTGGAGAGTGGTTGCGTCACAGTCTCTCAGCAACCCATGACCAGATGTTTTCAATGGGCGAGAGACCTGGGGAAAGTGCTGGCCAGGGCAACAGTCGAACCCCGTCTGTGTCGCGGTAGTTCAGGACACGACGGACAACATGCGTTCTTGCGTTTTCTTGTTGAAAGATGACTTTTTTCCGAGGTCTTGAAGATAGGACACAGCCAGCGGACTTAATATCTGATAAATGCAACGCTGGCTGTTCAGATCGCTAACGAGGTGTCGTGTACCCAATGTCTGCCCATACCACCACACTAGGTGCAGGACTCGTCTGACGACATGGAGGGCAAGCAGGCCACGTGCGTTCTCCTCGGTGCCTAGTGATGCGACATCGATAACAAAACATCGATGTTTTGAAACATCGATATTCAATATTAAAACATCGATGCTAATAAAACATCGCCCAAAAACCATCGATGTTTTGAAACATCGATGTTTTAGAACATCCATGTTTTAAAACTGGTTTAGTAATCTCTAACATTAATGTTACTTCCGTTAGTCGTGGGGGGAGGGGGGGATTTAATTTTACTCTCTGATTGGGCAGGCACAAATGACAAAAACTTGGTTGGCTTGGGCTACATTGATGACTCAAAATTCTCGTTGTAAATACCGCCATGTTTTGCCTTCAAACGTCCAGATAAATTCGTGGTATTGCCAGAAGTTTTGAGGGACTTAGATATTCCCAAACGGTACTTTTGGGAGGCATCTTACTAATAATATTAACGTCAACTTATATAAAACCAGAACAAAACAAAAACTTAAATGGATGCACTCGTGTATATACTATTTGTAAAATAAAACCCCGTGGAAGGTTCTGGAGTGTCAGGAACATTCCAAGCGCTCTGATGGGTTCATTGGTTGTTAATTGCCATTTGTCTGTTTGCTAAGGAATCATTCCCTCTTTTGTATTCGTCCTTTTCAGAATTCAGACTTACATTTACTGAGTGTGAAAATTGTGCTACGTGGTAAAATTTTTTTATTACGGTACTTTTTCATTAAAAAATACATCGAGACAACGTAAAACATCGAGTACAAAACATCGATGTTAAAAAAACATCGGCTTCAATAAATCGATGTTTAAAACATCGATGTTTTGAAAACATCGACATCGATGTCGCATCCCTATCGGTGCCTCCAGACACAGATACGTCCATCATGATGCTGCACTCAGAAACGGGACTCGTCTGAATGGAACGTGGGGCTACTCCTGTATCCAGTTAACTCGTTGGGTGCACCACTGCCACCGCGCCTCTCTATGCTGCAGTGTCAAGGCAAGCCGCTATAATGGTCGCCTTGTAGACTGTCCGTGCTGCTCCAGACGTCTTCGCACTGTCCGTCCGGATACTTGTCCTACTACAAACAGGCCTGACTCAAGGTCCATGATGGGGCTGTACGATCCTGCAAGACCGACGTCACAGCATGTCTGTCTAGTGGCGGGAAGACGTTGAGATCCTGCATGGCGCTCAGTATGACCCCCCTGAACCCATCGATTCCATATTCGCCCGACAGTCTTTGGATTCCGAACAATGCGAGTAGCAATATCGCGGAACGATAAACCAAACTCTCGATACGCCATGATCCTGCCACTATTGAATTCCGACACGTGCTGGAATAATACACGTAGCCGTTTCCCCTTCTTATACGAGGCACAGCACGATCTTCCCACAAAAAACCAACATTCATATGCGATTTCCGAAAGAGAAACCCGTTTCGTAACTTTCCTTTTATACAGAGTTAGAGATGCCGTTTCTCCCTCTTGCATCGTTCGAGCGTGCTTAAATGCTAATCATTTACATATCCCAGGAAATGTTTCCTTTCATGCGAATTTGACGTTTGTATCACCCTTCCTTCATGGTGATCCAATTTTAATGGCCATTTGTGTATAACTATTGGACCAGCATTAAGTTTTTTTATAATGTTTATTGCCGTCAGTTTATAATTGTTGGCATTATCTTGCTACATTATCTATATATATAAAACAGTTCCGTAACTGACTCATTCATTCATTCATTCATTCATTCACTGACTGACTGACATACAACGCACAGACCAAACCGCTGGACCTAAAGGGCTGAAATTTTGCATGGCGATTCTTCTTATAGTGTAGGGGTGCACTAAGAGAGATTTTTGAAAAATTCTTCTTAGATTTTTTTAAATTAAATTTTTAAGCTGTTTTTTTTACTTTTTTTAAGTTTGCATTTAAAATAATAATTTGAGGGTTATAAAATTTATATCACGAGAAAGATCCTAAAAATTCCTTTAAAATGAAATCTTTTTCGAATCTTTACCTTCATTTCCTGATTTTTTGTGAATTTTTAAAGATTAATTTTTAGAATTTAATTTATTAAATGCCGATCACGTGACTTCTTTTTCTGGTACTTTCAATAAATTTATCGTCACGTGCATAAAAACTAAATAGACAAAAAATAATTTTTTTTTCTTGCTAATGCGGCAGACGATTGGACATTATCCAAAAAAATATTAAAATACAGTAAAAGAAATGTTCTAGAAACTGTACTATATTAACTGTACTATATTCTTTAGTATTCTTTATATTAGATTTAATTTGAATATCTTCTTCTACATTATTTTGTCTATAAAAATATCCCTTACGATTTTTTTATACATATATATATATTTTACATCAATTATATACATTGATCGTCGTATTTATTATATATATATTGGCATTAATTGCATACATTCACCGATGTTTTTACTTTGAATGTACTCCGTAGCGAAGTGCGGGTTTTCAGCTAGTCTATATATAAAACAGTTCCGTAACTGACTCACTGACTGACATACAACGCACAGACCAAACCGCTGGACCTAAAGGGCTGAAATTTTGCATGGCGATTCTTCTAATAGTGTAGGGGTGCACTAAGAAAGATTTTTCTAAAATTCTTCTTAGATTTTTTTAAATTAAATTTTTAAGCTGTTTTTTAATTTTTTTTACGTTTGCATTTAAAATAATACATTGCGGATTATAAAATTTATATCACGAGAAAGATCATAAAAATTCCTTCAAAATGAAATCTTTTTCGAACCTTTACCTTGATTTTCTGATTTTTGGTGAATTTTTAAAGATTAATTTCTAGAATTTTATTTATTAAATGTTGATCACGTGATTTCTTTTTCTGGTACTTTAAATAAATTTATCGTCACGTGCATAACAACTAAATAGACAAAAATGATATTCTTTTTCTTTCTAATGCAGCAGACGATTGGATATTATCCCAAAAAATAAATATCCCTTACGATTTTTTTATAAATATATATATATATATATATATATATATATATATAGGCATTAATTGCATACATTGACCGTTGTATTTAATTTGAATGTACTCCGTAGCGAAGCGCGGGTTTTCAGCTAGTATATATATAAAACAGTTCCGTAACTGACTCACTGACTGACATACAACGCACAGACCAAACCGCTGGACCTAAAGATCTGAAGTTTTGCATGGCGATTCTTCTTATGTTGTAGGGGTGCACTAAGAAAGATTTTTGAAAAAATTCTTCTTAGATTTTTTTAAATTAAATTTTTAAGCTGTTTTGGTAACTTTTTTTACGTTTGCATTTAAAATAATAATTTGAGGGCTATAAAATTTATATCACGAGAAAGATCATAAAAATTCCTCTAAAATGAAATCTTTTTCGAATCTTTACCTCGATTTTCTAATTTTTGGGGAATTTTTAAAGGTTAATTTTTAGAATTTAATTTATTAAATGCCGATCACGTGATTTCTTTTTCTGGTACTTTAAATAAATTTATCGTCACGTGCATAACATCTAAATAGACAAAAAAATATTTTTTTTCTTGCTCATGCGTCAGACGATTGGGCATTATTTTGTCTATAAAAATATCCCTTACAATTTTTTATAAATATATATATATTTTTCTACATCAATTGTATATATTGAAAGTTGTATTTATTATAAATATATATATATATATATATATATTTTTGGCATTAATTGCATACATTGACCGTTGTATTCAATTTTAATGTACTCCGTAGCGAAGTGCTGGTTTTCAGCTAGTATTGTTATAATCATTTTGCAATTGGCTCATATTTGTTTCTGGAAGTTCTGCGAATGGTAACCGTTCCCCAATGATTGTAACGAAAATTTCCTTTTCGGCCAAAGGCTTCTTGGAATATCCTTACCTCAAAAGGACCACTGATCAATTATTCATTAAATACATTTATCCGTTTAGACAGTCTTTACAAAAATTACGAGAATACTATCACTTTTGATCAAGAAAATACATAACTAGAAATTGTGTGCTTATATTTGATTCAAAATTCTTTATGCACCGTATCGAACTTATATAAATCTTTAAACATTCTCGCTCTCGTGGCCTAAGATCAAAGAATTTTTTAAAAAAAATTAAATTCTTTTACGTTTGAGAATATTAAAAGAATTTCTGCATAAACTTCCTAGTCCAATACACAACGAGACAATGAAGGCATGTTTAAACAATCCTCATAGTTCTAATTTTTGTCTTTTAAATGTTCAAGAAACTTTCAAGATTTGAAAGAAAGCTTTGCCTGGACGGATATCAACTCTTTGAAACCTTTTTAGATAAAGGGATGATACTGTTGTTGTTGTTGTTGTTGTTGTTCCTAATGCCCCCTGGCCATGAAGTTCCAGACGAGGTCGACATAGGAATCCGGCTGAGTAGGGCGGTTGCTGTTTATAATAACACAACAAGTGTCAGAGTCCGTCTTGGCTAGGTGCCACCACAATTTTTACCGAGCAACCCCAGGGGCAACTAGGGGGGTCGTACCCTCTCGCACCCTCTGTGACCTCATAGAAGGACTTTACGGTCTACGGATTTAACGTGCCCATATCCAGCCTAGAGACGAAGATATTTAACAGCGCTTGTCGGGATTCGATGTGGCCATTCTCGGTACTCGCTACCGATAGGCTACCCCGGGCCCAGGGCCGCCCATAGGGGGGGGGGGTGCAACTGGGGCACTTTGCCCCAGGCCCCCAACTGCTGGAGGGGCCCAAAAAATTTAAAAAAAATATTTATTAGATTTTCTCCGAAAGAAAATTCTGAAACTTCAAAATTCTACTTCAAAATTCAAAATAATCTCCTGAAAAAAGGGGCCCTCCAAAAAATTTAAAAAAAATTATTCGATTAATCAGATTTCTTGGGGCCCCCATCAGCGGCCCTGCCCGGGCCCGGGATGATACTTCTTCGCTAAAGCTGAATTATCTTTTCGGCAAAAAAGTATAACTGATATTAAAAAAAATATTTTCTCTTGCTTTTCGCTATTTTGCTTAACCTGATTTTCTGCGATACGGGACATCAGCAATAAACATGAATCCTTCCTTGAAAATTTCTTTTGATTCTTTGAGCTTCGTTTTTAAAAATCTTTCTTCTCTTTTACGATAATAAATTGTTCTATTTTTGTAGAATCTATGTAGCGTAATTGTCCGTCGAATAGATAGAAGACTGTAATTTCCACAAATACTTTAATACACAACGTCTATTTACAAACATTTGAATACATATTTGCGTATCGAGTGACAACGTATCGAGTGACAAAACGCATTGAGAGACAAAACGTATCGAGTGACAAACGTATCGAGAGACATAAGACATAAAGGGAAAAAAAACTCCCGCTTTTGGTTTGTTTTCTAATAGCCTCGCTCCCACCGAGCAGCGCTAAAACCAAGGAGACGCGTCGTCAAGCGGGGAAAGAAATTTCAAATTCTTAACATTCTTCTCATAATTTTGTTTAAAAGATTGATAATTATTTGTTAGGAAAATGAACCTTAAAAGGGCTATCTAAACTTCAGTTTATTAGATCATTTACTTGTATTACTTTCCGACATTCATGCTATCGTTTTAGACTGATGTAGCACTTATTATCTAACATGTAATGGCGTCACAGCAACTTTGACGTCATACATCTGAGAAATGTTGTTTTTCGTTTATTTTCCCCATGGTTTGTTATTTCCCCTTTCGAGTGTATTTTATGCAAATACTGTCCGACCACGGAAGCGAGGTCCCTGGAAGCTGTTACGCATGCGCGAGAAAAGTTAGTCTACTTAGAAAATAGGGGAAAACGTCATATTTTCGGATGTGTTTGTTTGTGAAATACGGAATGTATTTCAGACTGCTTTTTGTCCGCAATTTTAAAGTTATTTTTTAAAACTTTATTTTTGATCGAATATGTGAATAATTTCAAAATAATAAAAAGAAAGAAGCAAATCTATTTAAAAAATAGGAGTTTTATAGGAGTGGATATTTTCTGATTACATCACAATCAAAATTATCTAAAGCTACGTTTTCGGTGGTTCATTTTTTCTGAAGTTTCCTCGGAGATTCAAATTTTGGAGTTTCTTCACCCTTTGCTTTTCTGCGTATTCTTTTTACACTGGACATCGATATCCCGGTCATTTCACTAGCTCTCTTTAGGGATTGCGAAAGTGGAACAATAACATTTCATTCTAGTGCTTCTTTATCACACAATTTAATTATATTGTGTATTATACGTTTACAATCACTACGGAACGGCTTATTCCGAGCAGTCGTGTTGGGTAAAGGATCCATTAATTTCAATATAATAATCAAAATAACAGACGAGGAAAAAGCAAGCAAGCGCAGTTAGTAACCGATTCTAAAGAATGTCGAGAGACTACGAGACTTTTCCCCCTCCTTCCTCAGCAGCCTTACCTACAGAGTGAATAGAATCGTCTTGGCACTATGCCAACCGTGGTTCTTCGTACTGTGGTCGGACTGTATGTCAATGTTATGCTACTGGCTTGTATAAATACTGCTCGAGTGAGAGCAAAGGGGCCGCTTACAGCAGACCAAGTTGAACTCACGAGCTAGTGAGACGCGTATGTTAGAAGTCTCTGTATGAGATTGTTTTGATTATACAAATGTTTTAAGTTATTGCTTTTAATATTTTTAAATGTTTATTGAAGTTTCGAATAAACGTAATTATTTTAACTTAAGTCTTGCTGATTTCTAAATACACCTCATGCCAGACCAGTGCGTGCTCTTATATTGTCACTCTGCGTGACATTATTCATGATTTATCAGTTACCTTAAGATACTACAATCTATATTTAAATTTTTTTCACAAATGATTTGATACCGTAGTCGCTCAGTCGCACTGGAAAAGCAATAGGACAAGAATAACACACTTGTATCATTAGCAATCTTTTTTTAATTATTATTATCATCCTATGATAATTATTATAACTGTCGTTTTAATATTTTATAGTTTATACAAAACAACAGGAATCTTTACTATTGCTCTTTTGAGAGACCTGAATATTTACTTCAAAACTAGTACTGCGATTTATGGTATTATAATAATACTCCTCCTTTTGAGTAATGAATTTCTTTAGATTTAAGGCAGCGTGGGAGAGTTTCCGCACAACTTATTAGTAATTCTAAAGGTTCCGCCGACCACAGCGATAAGCTTATACGGCATATTGAAAGTCGCTTGTGAACATATTACAATTTACAATTACTGCTTACATTATATACATACAATTTTACATTTAAGGTGGTCTTTCAATCACTCTTACTTTTACTATTACATTTACAGTTGCATTAATAGCATATTACGATTTACAATTTCAATTTACATTATATACTGACAATTTTACACTTTTGATGCATTTTCAGTTACCATTTCAATTACAGTAACATTTATCACTACATTATGGATACATTGCAATTTTGAATTACGATTTACATTGTATACTCACAAATTACATTCAAGGTAAAATTTCGATACAATTACTTTACTCTTACAATTTTACATTTAAGATGCAATTTCAAACATAATTACACTTACTATTGCGTTAAACAATTACATTACATACATAATACAATTGTATTACAAACGATTAACAAACAGGTTTACTGGTAAACATTTTTATAATAATTATTTCTTCTAAAGTAATTAAATCATTCTTTTTTTTTTGGATTAATTTCATGCATTAATTTGCTCATAGGCCTCCAATGCACTTATTATTGCATTTAACAATTACACTACACACATCTTACAATTTACAATTACATTTTATATTATATACTTACAATTTTACATTTTAGGATCAATTCCAATTACTATTACACTGACAAGTAAATTAACCATTACGCTATAAGCCAACTTATTAGTAAATCTCTTTTAGACAAGTTCGTTCCATTTTTTTTTTCTGTTACGCTGAATTTATTCTTTTAAAACTATATGAACTAGGCCGTTCCGGTCGCGTTTAAATATTTTTTAATAATGCAGCAAAGAATATTTTTTCAAAGAAAAGAAATTTCGTCAGACTTCCTTTCATGAATACTTTAACATGTAGGTTGTTTCTTAATTTGTAAAAGTTATCAAGCTTTTTTTCTCCAGTTTTTTCCAAGAAAACCGTACGGCGGTAGTGGAAAAAAATAATGAGACTTTAAAACGGAACAAACTGCTATTGACTCTTAGAAAGGAACATTATTATTGAATTAAACTTCGACATTTAAAACAACTCGTGCTTGGTTTTTCCCTATAAAAATTGTTACTGTGTGAAAAGACAAGGATTTTGTTTTTAAGTTTCGCATACATCAGTGCAATTTTACTGTTTTAAAATATTCACAAAGCTTCTTTACAGAATATGAATGTTTTTCTTCAAAAGGAGGAAATTTTTTTTTAAACTTTCTGAAGTCTGCTTGCATATCTTTATCTTAAGTACAGAAAATGGATAGATATAATACACGATTTTTTAGGTTTTATGTAATAATCAAATGCCAGATATGCACTATTGAATATTTTGTAAAATTGAATTCAAATTGGTGAATAAATATACAACGTTCTACTATTTTGAATAAAAAGAGAACAATGAAGGGGAAAAGTATAAAAAATCATTGCTTTAGATAGTCATGACAACAATCCAAAAATTGGATTAAATCAACCATTTCTTAATTGCTGCAAAATGGTAGTTAAAGCATCCACACGGTTGAATATAAAGTTGCAGTCATAAGTTAAATGCAAAGTGCTTCAGCAACGGTAAATTACTCTTGGTAGCAATTAAACTTTTTTCGATTCGTTATGCAAATTATTCCTGCTAATATTTCTTGTAAAGCCTACAGTAATTTACTTGTTCTTGGAAATTAAATAGCAGTTAAAGGGTAAACAAATTAGAAAGATTTTAAGTGCAATAAAAGTATGTATAATTAATACATACATCATATGTAAGCCATAAGCAACTGTAAAAATTCAGGAAGGTATATAAACTTATTTTGCTATTAATTATGGACTTTTAGCTGTGTGTTTAATTACGGACTTTTAATAAAAAGTTATAATTGAGGAAATTTGTACTTATTTAAAGGTTGGCTGTAAATTGATAAAAAATATTTTTATGAGTTAATATTGCTCTAAATTACACTTATTACACCTTGTTTGAAAATAAAATAATGCCAGGTGGACATAAAAATAAAATTGTATACACAAATTCAGATTGGCAAACTATCAAATTATTTTCCTTCACATAAAAATCTTAGAAGCAACCTGGACCATATGTTAGTCCTTCCTTTTTTGCTAAAATGACTTTTCTCATCACAGCTATTAGAATTACTTGTCTCATGTGCTTAAATTTCATATCATTTCTTCTGATCGAAAACTATTTTTCCTCATTTATAGTATGTTTGCTAATCTAAATTTGTGACTCCCTCAATATATACCAACGTATTTTTGAACATGTGACATATTGCATCCTACACCATATTGCTTATCTAACAGAACGTTGAACTCTTGATCTGGAAAGAAAAAATTCTTTGGGACATTTAGACCGCATCGCAACCCGAGAAGAAAAGTTACACAAGTCTAAAAATGGCAATTTTGAGGTTATGTCATTGAAAAAATATGTATGAAGTGTCGCATCGTGCACGAAAAGCGACACATCTCACAATTTGTCCACCTGAGGTCAGTTGTATCGGTTTAATTGTAATGCTAGTTCAGGCTGTATAGTATTCTTTAAGTTGATTTTTTTCAAAAGCTGCATTTTGGAGTCCTTGCCGGGGTGCGATATCATACTATGAAGACTCTCATTGGCATTCTGAGTCTTACACTGAATGCATCTTTCCAAGAGTGCGGTTGATGCCAAACTTTGATACATAGCTAAAATTTTGGGAATATATTGTTCATTTACAAGGTGTTCTGATATTTAACTTATGTGTTCCAGGTGTTTCCCATTAGCAATGGCTCGTTGGTAAAAACACCATGAATCGCCTCGGCAAGCACTTTGAATGTTGGGGTTTTTCATCTGCAGAAATGGTATGGTAAAAAGTAGCATATTTCATATTAATTAGATTTCCTTTGTTGCGAGAATTGCCTTTTGATAATATATTGTTGAGTTTTTGTATAGTATTTTCTTTTAAGCTACCATAAATTCTTCCACCTAATGTAACTCCTCGAGCTCTAAAGTTTTTAACACATTTCTTTAACCAGTACCTATTCTTTTGCTCACATAGTTTATACATTCTTCCTTTTTTGGCATAACATCTTTTCCAAATATATGCTGGTCTAATAAATGATGAAATGTTTTTGCATCGCCATCTGATAATAAAGTTGTATATAGAAATCCATAATCAAAGGAACTTTACCATATAGTTGATGCAGCTTCCATTTCCATAGAATCCGATGACCCTCCATGGTTTAGTTCACACACGGGTTCATGACCTTCCTAACAAATCACAAATTCAGCACAATGGTAATCCGGATCTGTTTTGGCATCATTACATAATTGGCATGTTTTACTCATAACTTCAAAATCAATGACAAAAACCTGATAAAATATCAACAACACACCCTATCCCAATCAAAAATGTATGGCCACGAGAAAGCCATGTTCCATCAAATGATACAGCTAATTCGAAAACATGATTTTATGAAAGATCCAAACCATGTGCAATTTTTGCTCCTTTGTGAACTTCTTTGAAGATATTTTTCAAGGCAATTTTTTGTGCTATATTTAGTTTATTTAAACATTTAGAAAAAGTTGCAGAAGAAAAAGGGGGGCCATATTCATCACCGTGCAAAAATTTTCTATAGCAGCTTCGCATATTGGCACCTTTGCCAATATGCAAAGACGCTTGCGTAATTTGCATATTTACATCTTCTGTTGATTCATTTGAAGTATTCACAGACGCAGTTTCCTCATTGCAGACTTCGCAACTCATTTTTAAATTAGATGGAAATCCAATTTTACCACAAGATTGCAAAGCTAAAGTTTGCTGTTCACATGCTGAACACCTTACAGTTTCAATCAAATTCTGTAGTTTTTTTACAAACTGGCAATAATGTACTCATTACTGGCGTATCATCAAGCTTCATATTAATTCGATAAAGAAATATTTTGCTGTCTGGTGTCAGTATTACTTGGAACTAACACAGGTGTATCTCTCTCAAGATGTTTCTTACAACACCAACTTGTTTTATTCATATGTAAAGCTTTTGCAGATTTATTAGCTTTCTGAGGCATATTTATCAATCTATCTATATATATAAAACAGTTCCGTAACTGACTCATTCATTCATTCATTCACTGACTGACTGACATACAACGCACAGACCAAACCGCTGGACCTAAAGGGCTGAAATTTTGCATGGCGATTCTTCTAATAGTGTAGGGGTGCACTAAGAAAGATTTTTAAAAAATTCTTCTTAGATTTTTTTAAATTAAATTTTTAAGCTGTTTTTTAAACTTTTTTTACGTTTGCATTTAAAATAATACATTGAGGGTTATAAAATTTATATCACGAGAAAGACCATAAAAATTCCTTCAAAATGAAATCTTTTTTGAACCTTTACCTCAATTTCCTGATTTTTGGTGAATTTTTAAAGATTTGTTTTTAGAATTTAATTTATTAAATGCTGATCACGTGATTTCTTTTTCTGGTACTTTCAATAAATTTATCGTCACGTGCGTAACAACTAAATAGACAAAAAAAATAATTTTTTCTCTTTCTAATTCAGCAGACGATTGGATATTATCCCAAAAAAATGCATATCCCTTACGATTTTTTTATAAATATATATATATATATAGATAGATATATATTTTACATCAATTGTATACATTGATCATCGCATTTATTATAAATATATATATTTATTTTTTGGCATAAATTGCATACGTTGACCGTTGTATTTAATTTGAATGTACTCCGCAGCGAAGCGCGGGTTTTCAGCTAGTCTATGTATATAAAACACTTCCGTAACTGACTCACTGACTGACATACAACACACAGACCAAACCGCGGGACCTAAAGGGCTGAAATTTTGCATGGCGATTCTTCTTATGGTGTAGGGGTGCACTAAGAAAGATTTTTGAAAAATTTTTCTTAGATTTTTTTAAATTAAATTTTTAAGCTCTTTTTGTAACTTATTTTAAGTTTGCATTTAAAATAATAATTTGAGAGTTATAAAATTTATATCACGAAAAAGATCATAAAAATTCCTTCAAAATGGAATATTTTTCGATCTTTACCTCCATTTTCTGATTTTTAGTGAATTTTTAAAGATTCATTTTTAGAATTTAATTTATTAAATGCCGATCACGTGATTTCTTTTTCTGGTACTTTAAATAAATTTATCGTCACGTTCATAACAACTAAATAGACAATAAAAAAAATATTTTTTCCTTCCTAATGCAGCAGACGATCGGACATTATCCAAAAAAAAATATTAAAATACAGTAAAAGGATATGATCCTCAAACTGTTTATTTTACATCAATTGTATACATCGATCGTCGTACTTATTATATATATATATATATATATATATATATATATATATATATATATATAATTATTTTATATATATATATATATATATATATATATATATATATATATTTGGCATTAATTGCATACATTGACCGTTGTATTTAATTTGAATGTACTCCGTAGCGAAGTGCGGGTTTTCAGGTAGTTATAAAAATAAAAGCGATAAGTATCTCGTTTAGATACAAAATAAAATGTATTACTGTCTTAAAAAAGACAGTTTTTATTCAAATAAATAACGTTATCAGTTAAAAATACAGGCAATTTAAATGCAGCAAAGATTCCTCTCATTCTCTGCGTATTTTTTTAAAACATCGAGTCTATCAATTTGGAAATGTGGCAAAAAATTGACTGAGAGACTTGTGTAAATAAAGCGGTGGGTGTGGCATTTGAAGGGACAACATGATAACAGATGTTTGTTAAATCATCCGTAACTGTAGCTCTATATGCAGTATCAGTCTGAAATTTGTCATAAAGTAGTCAAAAGTATGTGGTATGTGAAAAGATAAAGATCTTAAAATCGAAATTTTTACGAAATTTCGATATTGGTAGGGTGCTGAGTCTCCTTAATTGCATGATTTTCAGGAATAAAAATGCGTAATTTAAACTTAGCCAGTAGAAATACTTTTCTTTTTTATGTTCTGTAGGGTTCATCAATAATGTTTCCTTAATACATCGTATGTACATTGCTTTCATATAAACAATAGCGATAAATTGTTTAAAGTCGTGTTATGAAATGATAAACGCCTTCTACCAAGAGACGTTTTCTATTTTTAAAGTTTTAAGCGTTAAAACAATGAGTGTTCGTGCCAGCTATGGAAATGCGAAAAATCTAGAAATAAATTGAAACAGAGTGTACATTTTGAATGGATTCCTGCATTTCATGATCCTGAATTAATTTATTCAATAGGTAATAAATCATAAGTAGCGAAATTATGGTGTCTCTATTACAAATGGTAAATGAGGATAAACTTTTTTTTGTAGATCAAGCATGCTGTAGTTATAAAATTATTTTACAATGCACAAATATTAAAAATTCGTTTTACGATTTCCCTCTGCAGACAAGAAATTTTAAGTAATAGTTAGTGCGACGGGGAAAGAAGAATTTTGTCTTTTAATAACTATCCTTAATATCCTCGTATAATCCCTAAATGATAGCATTTAAACTTATGGCATAACCAGGAAAACTCAACAAAGCACGTGAAATAGTTTATTCACGGTCCATTAAAAACGTTAATTGCAAGGGAAGCATAATACCCTTGGTGTTACTGCCGCAGAACATAAAAATAACCTTTAATTAAAAATAAAAAAAAGGGGCGGTTCGCGTCCATCGGTAATTAAGCTATTCTCCGCTAGAAGAATACTTTGAACATCTATTGGGTAGTGTAGGAATCATGCTAAAGAATTTTCTTCGGATTACGTTGCGACATCATAAATGTTGAGGTTTGATTTTATTTTCTCCTTATGGTATATTTTTTCTGTTTCTATCATTTTATTGTGAAACGCTTTACTGTGCTACTACTACGCTTCTGCGTTTGATGATGCAGTCCATCAGGGCATTTCAAAGGGAAAATTCGAATCAGGAGGGAGGGCTGTGAGAGCGGAATATCTCAAAACTGACTGCATTCGCGTTTCATTTGTTCATTTAATAGTTCTCTCTTGAAAAAGCGTACTGTGGATCTGACGTTTCGCGTCTCGGCAAGTTAAAAAGAGAGTAGCCATTATCGTTTACTACTTGTTCTACAAAGGTTTAAAAATGTAACAGATGGTTTAGTCTGAAAGGTATGATTGATAGAAAGGAAGTTATATTTTTTTTTACTGCTGTGGACTATTAGATAAAGAACATAATTTGAGTTAGCAATCGTAAGGAAGTTGTAATTAATTGAATACACTTTATTAAGTGTAGATTAAGGGCCTGTTCACATAGGAGTCCGTTGCGTTGCTTTAAGGAAAAGATGACGTTGAGACGAAAGTAAACCAATCATATGCTTCCAGACGATTAGCAATAAAATTTTTAACGCCTATGATTGGTTTATTTTCAAGGGCCTGTTCACATAGGAGTCCGTTGCGTTGCGTTAAGGAAAAGATGACGTTGAGACGAAAATAAACCAATCATAGGCCTCCAAACGATTAGCGATGAAATTTTTAACGCCTATGATTGGTTTATTTTCTTCTCAACGTCATCTTTCCCTTAACGCTACGCAACGGACTTCTATGTGAACAGGCCCTTTGCCGTCCACATGGAATAGGTGGTTAGTGTTGTGAGCCTCCACGCAGTAATCATTTGTTCAAATCCCGAATAAGGCTTGGTCGTTAACGTGTCGTCTCCTCATATCAACGCTGGCTCACTTATATGGTGCTCCCACTATAAAAAGTAGCCAGAGAGATTTCGCGGTAAATAACAAAAGGTGAATGTCTCACGACAAGCGCTTCCGCCTAAGAATCTAGACGACGTTTGAGCAAACGACTGCAAGGGAGTGTTAGCTCACTGGTTACCATTTACTAAGCTTTAAATAAACAATCTAATGGGAGTACAGCGATAGTTAAGATGTTGTGGTTTATTGACTGCAAATTACTTAACGTACACTAAAGGATAAAATACGAGCACATCGGCTGTAAGGAAGTAATAGTTTGTTGATTGCTATTAGCTAAATGTTAATTAAAGAATGGACTATGAACGCAATGGTGGAAATGAAGTTGTAAATTACTGTTTATAATTTACTAAGTGTGAAAGAAAAAATAATCAGATTTGAGCTATGCGATGGAAAGTAGGCTGTAAGTTAACCTTAGCAATTTACCAGCCGTTAAATAAAGACTAAATTTAAGTAAAAACCTTATTTTCCTTGCACAGTAGATATGGGAAATCAAACTAACAAAGGCAAGGAGCGATGAAACCAAAATTATACATTATTATTGTAGCGAAATGAACTGTTGTGCAAATGGAGAAGAACGGTGTTTTGCGTTCCTGTCGTATGTCACAGGTCTCAGGTTAATTTTTCTGGGAACATTCCCGAAAAAAAAAGGGATTCAGACTTAATGTTACTGAGCTGAGATATAAATAATCATCATAAATCATAACTTAGAGATTGAAATATCAAATTTTCCCTCTTAGTAGTAGTTTAAGTAGCATTATTTAGGTGGCCATACACATGCAGGAAATCCTCAAGGAAAAAGTCTGCAGGATTACCTCAACTAAACTGTCGCGCACGCACATGCAACATACACAAGCACACGTCCAATCGGTATTTGGGAAATTGCACAGTCCACCACCGGTCTCAAGTATTCCCCACACACGACGGGGAAATCCTTAAGGATTAGACTACGCAGTCGAAACCTCAAGGATTTCCTCTACCTTTACTCGTTAATGCAGCTGGCTGTAATTAATCTTAACTCGTGATGGTTGTCGAAATAGTTACAATTTTTGACATTAGATGGCGGAACGAGACCGTTTCCATGACTACTCGCTTACGGAAAGCGAGAACTTAAAATTAGAAGTCGCTTTTTTCCTGTTTTTTGAAGTCGCTGTTCTTTTCTTCGTATCCTATTCTACATGTAGTCAACATGCCATTTATTCGTACGTCACTAAAAAATACTTAAAAATGCAGTTTACATTCTATTTACTCATGTGTGAAGTATTCAATCAATAGTTTTAAAATGCTATCGACAACCTTTGGAACAAAGGTAAGACTAACTTCTCATTCTTTATATCCTATTCTTCAAGTATTCATTCAATGGTTGTATATTTGAAGATTATCTTCAGTACGATTTACTTCTTCCCACATCATTGCTTGAAACTGTCGAAGAGGTACTAAAAAATATAAACGAAAAGTTTTAAAGAGGAAGCTGAACAAATGAATATAATGGAAATAATAAATGAGAAGTCGTAAAGAGGAAGAAAAAAAAAACTCTATTCTAGAGTAGTTTTGGCGATACACCTGCCGCTTTTAGCTCTGTCAAATAACTCTATCTCAATCCTGTTAGAGAAAGAATAACTAGATCGAGACTATAAAAGTAGCAGTAATGAAGTATAACAATGAAATTATCCCAAGTTAGGTCTCAACAACCTATGAAACCGAGATAGCAATTAATTCTGAAGGTGATAGTAAACAGAATATTTTCAGATATTATTTTGGATATATACATATTTGCACGTTTTTTTTTATTCCAGATAAATACTAATATCCATTGATTCGATTTTAAAAAGAAATTTAATTTTCCAACAAAGCCCTTGAAAATTAATAAATTTTACGGAATTGTTTAATGAGAACTCGCTTACACAGTATGCAGCTTTGTCGTATATTTATTTTCGTTTTTCTAAATATAGAGCATTTGAACGATTTCTCGTTGAAAGACAGGAATTTCTAATTAAAATAACTCAAAAAGGCCTGAAAGAGATTTTTTTTCTATCGAAGAATGTTTCTATGATTTTCATTGGCTTGATTCCATTAATAATTTACTTACTGCTATATTTTTTCTGGGTCAGTATTCAGCGTATATATGATCCTTCATTGTGCAGTAACAGGCGAGTAAATAATGCCTTTGTAATTTATTTTATTTGAAGTCTGCGTAACATAAAAAAAGGAATATGTACGTCAGTTAGAGTATAGCTTACAGTGGAAAGATTTACTTAGAGTTCAAATGGGAATTAAATGAACTTTCTTGAATGCAGCAAAATTATTTAAACAAATTCTCTGATCATATTTACAAAGCTGTTAGAAGAGTTCGAGCAAAATCCGAGAGATGGCGCAATTGCTCTGAAATTATTGGCTTTCTCAGATTTAGCATGCTTCAGTATCGGACTGAAAACAGATTTCATTGCTAATCGTTTGGAGGCATATGATTGGTTTATTTTCGTCTCAACGTCATCTTTTCCTTAACGCAACGCAACGGACTCCTATGTGTGAACAGGCCCTTAATCTGTCATTGTTAGTCATTTTGCTCGGACAATTCAAGTTACTACTCACACTATGGAGAAAAACGAGTTCCGCATGTTCATAAACATCTATATATTTAAGTTGCTAAGCCGACTTTTCGGGCAGTGCGTGACAGAAAACTGCTGCATCCATTTACTTCATTTTGGTCTTAAACGAAAGATTGTAATCTGTAGATTTGCCGAATTTGGTTTTTGAAACCGCAATTTCTATTAATTAGCGATAATTTACAATTGAAAATTAATTTCTGCGCATGCTCAGTGGCATGTTTAAATCTGTCTTTGGAAACTCGCGGTTTCTGCGCATGCTCAGGGATATGTTTTAATGATAAACCCGTTTATTCGGAGGAGTCCCTCTAGATCTCACTCTGCTATGTTTATTGTTCTGATAATTATTTTTGTGAAAGATAAGATTAAACCTGATGGAAATTGCTTATTTCGCGCTGTTTAATTTGCGATAATTTACAGTTAAAAAAAATTGCTTTCTGCGCATGCTCAGTGACATTTTTAAATCTGGCTTTAGATACTCACTAAGGACGAGGCAGCTTAAACACATTAATTTGTTCCTGAGCATTATTATGAATTTCAACATTTGGCAATGATGTGTTGAGTATAATTTGTGCATTAGTACATATATGCACTATCTAGTCGTCATGTTTTGACGGGTACCAACTAGTTACATTTTAAGAGGCAAAACCACGGAAGAAACTAAATTTCGGCTTGGTACGCATTAAGGTGAGTTTGTACTTCGCTCAGAATCATTTACAAGTGGCTCGTTGATTTTCGTAGCGGGTGGATAAGCACAAGTGACGCTGAACATTCTTATCGCTCTGAAGTCACTACGCCTGAAATTAGTGAAATTATTGAAAACAAGTAATATAATTTTTTTTTAAAGTCAATTCCTACTTGGGTTAACAAAGAACAATTAGAGTCTGAACTAATAGTAGTGTAGCGTACTGGAACTATGGTCTTATTTTTCCCCGAGACCCCACAAGAGCTTGAAACACAGCTGCGTGTTTTTCAAGGAATGTGTTGCTCGTTCCCACCAGTTCGGAACACGTGGGAGGATTAAAAAACGTTTTTCCCACAGACGCAGCCAGTAAAGCTGTCATCCTAACGTTTCTGCAATTTAATAAAGTTCGGCGTCTACGAAGAGACTGACATCAACCCTTGCCGACCCCCTCGCTGGGAGAGAGAGACGCTAGAGAACGCGGCCTGTGCGGATGTGTGTTTTAGGCTCCGTACGTTGTGAATCTGCACGGGATTTTAATTGAATATGTTGCACTGTTTAAATGTTCATTTTTTTTTGTTAATAAATTGTTGAGTTTTTGTTTTAAAAATTTGGCCTTCGCTTTTAATTAGAACTCTGTCTTTCTTTGTTTATGGATCCCATAGTAGTAATTTTTAGCAACGCCTCAGAGAGAATCGCCTTACCTACTTACAGTCACGCTACAGTAGGAATTGAATATAGGGAGAGTGTGAAGTAATAGTAGGAATTGTAAAAAAGGATTGCCTGCCAGATCCTTGCCTACTGTGCGAGATTAGTAGGGGGTGGGAAAGAGAGAGAAAAAGCTTATCAGGTTGGGGATTCGATCCCGCAACATACAGGACGGGAGGAGCGCGCGATACCGCGTTGCTACCGTTTACACAGTAAAAAGAGGGAAATTACCATTCAAGAGCAAGGGACGCTGTAGGTCTCTTCCTATTGAAAGGGTTCCCATATAAAACTAAAATTAATTAATTTAATGAATGAATTAATATTTGAAAAAACTGTATTAACATCAAGTGTCCTCCACTACAAGTTAAAAAAAATGTATTTGAACTTGAGTGGATGAATAAAAAGTATTTTATTAACGATTGAAAATTTGAACAAGATATATAAATATATATAGGGAGAGTGTGAACAAATAGTAGGAATTGAAAAAATATGATATAGGGGTGATGGATAAACGGTAAAGAGTGCTTGAGATTTCTGAAGCTGCTGTCGTCTCATCAGCTGCGCGTTCTTAATACTTAGCATGAATATTTGGATTTGAGAAAGCGCGTGCCACGTTTGTAAACGATCCACCAGAAACGTGAACGAGAGAAATATTGGAAGCGCAATGTGGAGCTGCGCGTTCGTAATATTTAGCATGAATATTTGGATTTGAAAAAGCGCGTGCCACGTTTGTAAACGACCCACCAGAAACGTGAACGAGAGAAATATTGGAAGCGCAATGTGGAGCTGCGCGTTCGTAATATTTAGCATGAATATTTGGATTTGAGAAAGCGCGTGCCACGTTTGTAAACGATCCACCAGAAACGTGAACGAGAGAAATATTGGAAGCGCAATGTGGAGCTGCGCGTTCGTAATATTTAGCATGAATATTTGGATTTGAAAAAGCGCGTGCCACGTTTGTAAACGACCCACCAGAAACGTGAACGAGAGAAATATTGGAAGCGCAATGTGGAGCTGCGCGTTCGTAATATTTAGCATGAATATTTGGATTTGAGAAAGCGCGTGCCACGTTTGTAAACGATCCACCAGAAACGTGAACGAGAGAAATATTGGAAGCGCAATGTGGAGCTGCGCGTTCGTAATATTTAGCATGAATATTTGGATTTGAAAAAGCGCGTGCCACGTTTGTAAACGACCCACCAGAAACGTGAACGAGAGAAATATTGGAAGCGCAATGTGGAGCTGCGCGTTCGTAATATTTAGCATGAATATTTGGATTTGAGAAAGCGCGTGCCACGTTTGTAAACGATCCACCAGAAACGTGAACGAGAGAAATATTGGAAGCGCAATGTGGAGCTGCGCGTTCGTAATATTTAGCATGAATATTTGGATTTGAGAAAGCGCGTGCCACGTTTGTAAACGACCCACCAGAAACGTGAACGAGAGAAATATTGGAAGCGCAATGTGGAGCTGCGCGTTCGTAATATTTAGCATGAATATTTGGATTTGAGAAAGCGCGTGCCACGTTTGTAAACGATCCACCAGAAACGTGAACGAGAGAAATATTGGAAGCGCAATGTGGAGCTGCGCGTTCGTAATATTTAGCATGAATATTTGCATTTGAAAAAGCGCGTGCCACGTTTGTAAACGACCCACCAGAAACGTGAACGAGAGAAATATTGGAAGCGCAATGTGGAGCTGCGCGTTCGTAATATTTAGCATGAATATTTGGATTTGAGAAAGCGCGTGCCACGTTTGTAAACGATCCACCAGAAAAGTGAACGAGAGAAATATTGGAAGCGCAATGTGGAGCTGCGCGTTCGTAATATTTAGCATGAATATTTGGATTTGAGAAAGCGCGTGCCACGTTTGTAAACGACCCACCAGAAACGTGAACGAGAGAAATATTGGAAGCGCAATGTGGAGCTGCGCGTTCGTATTATTTAGCATGAATATTTGGATTTGAGAAAGCGCGTGCCACGTTTGTAAACGACCCACCAGAAACGTGAACGAGAGAAATATTGGAAGCGCAATGTGGAGCTGCGCGTTCGTATTATTTAGCATGAATATTTGGATTTGAGAAAGCGCGTGCCACGTTTGTAAACGACCCACCAGAAACGTGAACGAGAGAAATATTGGAAGCGCAATGTGGAGCTGCGCGTTCGTATTATTTAGCATGAATATTTGGATTTGAGAAAGCGCGTGCCACGTTTGTAAACGACCCACCAGAAACGTGAACGAGAGAAATATTGGAAGCGCAATGTGGAGCTGCGCGTTCGTAATATTTAGCATGAATATTTGGATTTGAGAAAGCGCGTGCCACGTTTGTAAACGATCCACCAGAAACGTGAACGAGAGAAATATTGGAAGCGCAATGTGGAGCTGCGCGTTCGTAATATTTAGCATGAATATTTGGATTTGAGAAAGCGCGTGCCACGTTTGTAAACGATCCACCAGAAACGTGAACGAGAGAAATATTGGAAGCGCAATGTGGAGCTGCGCGTTCGTAATATTTAGCATGAATATTTGGATTTGAGAAAGCGCGTGCCACGTTTGTAAACGACCCACCAGAAACGTGAACGAGAGAAATATTGGAAGCACAATTTGCAGCTGTTTCAGAAAAACTCAGATGAATATTTGCGTCGTTTGGTACCAGTTATAGTACGAGGGCTAAAATTAACAACTACCTCTGGGTTTAGCTGTTTATTGAGGTGATCCTAATGTTCAGTTACTCTGAACTTTACTCTCGGTATTGTGTTTTAATCACAGATTAGCAAATACACGTTTTTAATTAATACTTTCTACCATTGAAAATAGATCATAAAACGCAAAAATTGGGGAATTTTCAATCGACCTTTTCTTCTGGTTTAGTATTTAAAAAATAATTTTGATCCGGTTGAATCGAGAATTTAATGCATTGTAAAAATTGAACAATATCCAATAAATAGTATTAAAAAATAACTTAAAATAATGATTGAAGACGTACGAAGTCGACTAGTATGATGCCTGAAACACAGACTGCGAATGATTGATTATACACCCATATCAACAGCAGAAGCTGAACACCTTAAAATTATAGGTCAAGAGTTAAAATTTATAGAACTTGATGCGGAGGTGAGCTTTTTATGGGTATCGCTTTCTTTGATTTAGTCTTTTAATTACTTTTTCCCATATTATAAAACAATACCCTGGGCCCAAGGTAGCTTAGTGGTAGCGTTTAAGCACTGGGATTGAGGGTGCTCAATTCATATCCCGACGACGCCATTAAATATTTTCGTGTCTAGGTCGGATATGTGCAAACCAGTAAATGTTCAAACCATACAGACCCTCTATGACAGTGCTCCGCAACCGCTGTGCCGTGGCACACTAGTCTGCCGCGAAGTGATCTTGACTGTGCCGCTGTGATTTTATCGATTATAATAATAATAAAAAAAATTCACCACCGCTATTAATTAGAAATATTTCTAAGTAAAATATTCGTCTAACTTTTTTCTAGTACGTAATTTCTCTCGGTCGAAATTATACACAAAATAAAAACATGTTGTTACCATATATTGTATGTATGATTGAGCATCATATTTCTGGATTGCAGTTAAGAAAGAATATCCACAATTTTATGACAAGGCAATTTTGCTCCCTTTTTCTACGACATATTTATGCGAACAAAGTTTTTCGACACTGGTTCTAATTAAAAGTGACAAACGATCATGTTTAAAAGGTCTTGACCATGAATTTCGAGTAGCTCTTTCTAATATAGAGCCAAATATAATAAGTACATATGTTCATCAAAACAAGCTGAAATATCTCATTAATAAATTAGTTATTTTTAAATTAACTTTGATTTATTAGGCTTAAGTAAAGACAAAAAAAAAAACAAATTTTAATATAAATATTTCATGAGAAAATTTTTTTACTTGTAAACTATAACTTTATATTTTTGTTCTTGTGTTGGCTACAATTCAAAGTGATTTATTTAAAACTTAAAGGATTATAATTATCTTGATACATACAGCTGTTTTATTGTGTTTTTTATCTAATAAAAACATATGCGCATTTATTGTAATTTATGTACTTGCAACCTTTTTTTTTGTGTTGTGCCGCGGAATTATCGAAAAAACGTTGTTGTGCCGTGGAAGATAAAAGGTTGTGGAGCTCTGCTCTATTAGGTCAGAATTGAAGAAGCAGAAGGAGGTGGTGTTGGTTCACCTATACGAAATATATACAATCTATTGAAATCTACCAACTGTTTCCTCTGTTATAGTGCAAATGTTTTCATTGACAAAAGCCTCGCATTGACAAAAGAAAAATAAACAAAACCTTTAATCTACAGAGGCTGTTCGCACATTTTTTAGACGATTTTGGTAAGCGGTAATAAAAATTTGTTTACTTCAAAAGAAATAATTGCAATTGTACGATGTTTTTAAAAGTCAAAATTATCGTCTGCGGCTTGAAAGTTTTTTTTAAATTCAAAATGGCGTTTTTAACAAAGCAGTGGTTCGAAGGCTACATTTATGCTCTTTCCGAAGAGAAATATGCATACTCCGTTATCCAAAAACGATGTGAGATTCATGGTTTTGTGATATTTAGGTAATATCGTCAACAAGAAAGGAATAAAAACGTCAAATTGGAGCCTCAAGTGGGACAAAAATTCCAAACAAGTATCCAAGGAAAAAACGGACATCTTCGACTATTGCAAAGGTACGTTGTTTAATGTTAAAAGAAAATGCCCCTAGTCAAAGGACAGTTGCAAAATCATTGAAATGCTCGGTGTCCACTGTAAACAAATAGATAAACGTTGATTTAAATCTTAAGAAAGCGAAAAAATGCAATGTGCATCGTCTTCTTCCAAATCATATCGCTGAACGCAGGACACGCTGCAGAATTCTATTTGAGAAACACTTATCCAAAGAAAAATGGAAAACAATTGTCACAATAGATGAATCATGGGTGTATTTAAATGATTGCAACAAAAAAAAAAGTCATTTATTATCATAAAAGGGAAATAAAAAATTTAAGTAAATGGTTCAAAGAATCGAAAGAAAGTTTTTCTAAGGGATTTATGATTGTTGCTGATTTTTCTTATAATGGCAAGTTAAAAATAAAGAGAGTGGAAAAAAATGTAAAGATTAACTCCAAATACTATCAGGAATATATTTTATCGCCAATTTTTCTGAATGAAATACCATTGCTTTACCCACAGTGCCATCAATCTGTGAGACTCCATCAGGACAAAGCTAGCAGTCACACATCAAAATCCACTGTAAATTTCCTAAAAGAAATGGAACAAAAAACTGGTATCAAGGCCATACCCTTCACTGATATCCCTACTAAATCTCCCGATGTATCACCTATGGATTTTTGTGCTTTCGGACTTTTAAAATCTGCATTATCCAAACGTCGTCCCAATATCCTTACAGGACTCTGGAAAGCTGTTCAGGAGGAATGGGATAGAATACCTCTTCTGACACTTCAAAAGGCATTCTTATCCTGGAAATTGCGGTGTCGAAAGATAGTTTTATATATAGTTTTTATAACTAGTGTATATATATATATATATATATATATATATATATATATATATATATATATATATATATATATATATATATATATATATATATATATATATATATATATATATACACTAGTTATCAAAAATTAAGGAAAAATCACAAAAAGAGGGATAACACGTTCAAAACTAGGCCAATCTGTTTAAAATTTGAATATGTTATTAAGTAAAAGGTGTTGAGCAATACTACATTATGCAAAATAGTGGAGCTGCAGTCGCAATACGTCATTTGCGAGGTGCATAAAAGTGCTTGTCTCAGAGGAAGGCGGTAATTGTCGCTGCGAGGCTGAGATTAGACATATGGCATAGCCAAATTGTAACAATCACCTCCAGGCGTCATTTGACCGAAGAACTGCGATGGCGAGTTATTGGGAGACTTGAGGCAGGACAAAGTCAGACAGAAGTGGCCAGATGGCTAAATGTGAGTCCGTCTGTAGTCCATAGACTTTGGCAAAAATTTCTAACCACGGATTCGGCATCCAGCAGGTTCAGCCAAGGACGGCCATACGCTACGATGAGTGACGATGACCGATATTTGTCATGCGCACGAAGGAATAGAAGCGCAACTCTGTCTGAACTCAGATCCTCCCTCGCTGCAAGATCCGGAAGGTTGGTATCAATCTAAACCGTGCGTAGGACATCACTTTACGAAGGTGGTCTTTTTGCGAGGAGACCAGCCATTTGCGTCCTGCTCACGTCACGCCATAGGCGGGAACGTTTGCAGTGGGCACGTCAGCATGTCCACTGGATGCGTGATCAATGGAGAGCTCTTTACGGATGAGTCCAGGTTTAGCCTCCAAAGCGATTTTAGGCGTATTTTGATTTGGAGAGAACCTGGAACTCGTTTTCATCCATCACACATCCGTGAAAGAGATGCATACGGACGAGGCAGTGTCTGTGTTTGGGGTGGTATCTCTTTGAGTGGACGCACAGACCTCCATGTCTTTCCCCGAAGAAAGACATGGAGCTTTCCACAGGGAATACTCACACCTATATAGATGACATCCTTGATGCTTATGTGTGTCCTTATGCCGGAGCAATAGATGATGCTTTCGTGCTACAGGACGATAACGCGAGAACACAGAGGGCTGACATCGTGGATGCTTATCTTGAGCAGGAAATAATTCAGTGGTGAATCATGAAGTGGCCAGCTCGATCACCGGACCCGAATCCTATCGAGCATGTTTGGGACGCTTTAGAGCGACGTATAGCTGCTCTCAATCCTCCTCCTAGGACCCTAGCCACGCTTTCAACTGCTTTGCAAGAGCAATGACTCTCACTTCCTACCGAACTCATAGACCGCATAATTGACGGCATTACACATAGCTGTATGTGCTGTATTGCTTCTCGGGGGTATCATACGCCATATTAATGGTACTTTTCCTATACGAAACTGACACATCCGATTTGTTCATTGTATACATATTCTAGTTTCTATAACACCATAACTGTCTGGCGATTTCTTTTTATGCTATTTTATACCTACCTATGTGTTGTATAATGTGTATAACTTTCATTAAATTCTACTTCTTGAGTAATCGCTATTTTTTGTGACTTTTCCTTAATATTTGATAACCAATGTATATATATATATATATATATATATTTATATATATAAAACGTAATGTTTGTCTCTTCAAATAAAACTTTGAAATGCTATGAGTTAGTATTGTTACTCATCTGATAATCAAACTTGATTGACGCGGAATATGTTTGGCACGTAAGTACGTAACAACAACGCTCCGGCTCTCAAAACTGGGTCAGCAGTCAACATGTTGATATTTCCGCAGGCATTTGACACCAATATTCCGAGACTTCAATAAGAATTTCCTGATAAGTTTTACTAATTTTCTACACTTTCTTTTTACAAAATATTGATTGATTCAAGGACCTACCCTTTAGGGTGTTTCCCGCATTTCCTCAAAACACGAGAAGGAAATTAATTCAAATATAAAATGCCGAGTCACTTCTCTTGAAATCAGTACTTTTTGACTCAGATAACTATCACTTCAAGAGAAATTATAATATTTTCTCCAATCGTATTTTGTTATATGTCGGAATCACGAAAATACATTCTCACTTGTTTTTCTTTTCGTAGTAGCACAAGAAGATTAAAAATTTTATTCTTTAATGAATCACGAAAGTGAGTATTCTATTTCCCATTGTAAAATGACTTAAGAATGACCCAATTCATCATACTCGTATATCGCAGAAAGTAAGAAGGAAATGATAAAAAATATTTTCCCTTTTCTGACGTTTTTTCAAATTTATCTTATCTTCAAAGTGTTTCGTGAAGTTTGATTTCTGAAGTTTGGAGAGTGATATTTCTTCGCTTATAATCTGACCACTAATCTGTGGCCTGAAATTAATCTTTCTTCGACATACGGAAGGAAAATCTTTAGTCACTGACAAGAAATTCGATTGCATTTTCTACACTGGGGACACGTGCAGCGTCTTAATATAGGGGCCATCATCAAATTTATAAGCTCACGTACTACATGAACTTTAAATCTTTCAATATGCAAGATGAATTAAAATGCTCATAATTATTTCCGTCTAAAAGATCCATTATAACTGCAAAAGCAGTTTATATTTTTTTACGAATCCTTTGTTAATGTATTAAATTAATGGGGTATTTTCGATGTCCATTAATTCGAAGATGCTGGTCTGGCATATATTACTGAAGATACTTGATAATACGTGGATAGTTATAATTTTTTTGATCGTACTTATTATTTTCATATTCTTAAGCCCAGTCTTTATTAGACTGTTAAAGTGACTGATGAAATTACTGACTGATGAATTAAAATGCTCATAATTATTTCCGTCTAAAAGATCCCTTATAACTCTAAAAGCAGTTTATATTTTTTTACGAACCCTTTGTTAATGTATTAAATTAATGGGGTATTTTCGATGTCCATTAATTCGAAGATGCTGGTCTGGCATATATTACTGAAGATACTTGATAATACGTGGATAGTTATAATTTTTTTGATCGTACTTATTATTTTCATATTCTTAAGCCCAGTCTTTATTAGACTGTTAAAGTGACTGATGAAATTACGGACTGATGAATTAAAATGCTCATAATTATTTCCGTCTAAAAGATCCATTATAACTGCAAAAGCAGTTTATATTTTTTTACGAACCCTTTGTTAATGTATTAAATAAATGGGGTATTTTCGATGTCCATTAATTCGAAGATGCTGGTCTGGCATATATTACTGAAGATACTTGATAATACGTGGATAGTTATAATTTTTTTGATCGTACTTATTATTTTCATATTCTTAAGCCCAGTCTTTATTAGACTGTTACAGTGACTGATGAAATTACTGACTGATGAATTAAAATGCTCATAATTATTTCCGTCTAAAAAATCCATTATAACTGCAAAAGCAGTTTATATTTTTTTACGAACCCTTTGTTAATGTATTAAATAAATGGGGTATTTTCGATGTCCATTAATTCGAAGATGCTGGTCTGGCATATATTACTGAAGATACTCGATAATACGTGGATAGTTATAATTTTTTTGATCGTACTTATTATTTTCATATTCTTAAGCCCAGTCTTTATTAGACTGTTAAAGTGACTGATGAAATTACTGACTGATGAATTAAAATGCTCATAATTATTTCCGTCTAAAAGATCCATTATAACTGCAAAAGCAGTTTATATTTTTTTACGAACCCTTTGTTAATGTATTAAATAAATGGGGTATGTTCGATGTCCATTAATTCGAAGATGCTGGTCTGGTATATATTACTGAAGATACTTGATAATACGTGGATAGTTATAATTTTTTTGATCGTACTTATTATTTTCATATTCTTAAGCCCAGTCTTTATTAGACTGTTAAAGTGACTGATGAAATTACTGACTGATGAATTAAAATGCTCATAATTATTTCCGTCTAAAAGATCCATTATAACTCTAAAAGCAGTTTATATTTTTTTACGAACCCTTTGTTAATGTATTAAATTAATGGGGTATTTTCGATGTCCATTAATTCGAAGATGCTGGTCTGGCATATATTAGTGAAGATACATGATAATACGTGGATAGTTATAATTTTTTTGATCGTACATATTATTTTCATATTCTTAAGCCCAGTCTTTATTAGACTGTTAAAGTGACTGATGAAATTACTGACTGATGAATTAAAATGCTCATAATTATTTCCGTCTAAAAGATCCATTATAACTGCAAAAGCAGTTTATATTTTTTTACGAACCCTTTGTTAATGTATTAAATAAATGGGGTATGTTCGATGTCCATTAATTCGAAGATGCTGGTCTGGTATATATTACTGAAGATACTTGATAATACGTGGATAGTTATAATTTTTTTGATCGTACTTATTATTTTCATATTCTTAAGCCCAGTCTTTATTAGACTGTTAAAGTGACTGATGAAATTACTGACTGATGAATTAAAATGCTCATAATTATTTCCGTCTAAAAGATCCATTATAACTCTAAAAGCAGTTTATATTTTTTTACGAACCCTTTGTTAATGTATTAAATTAATGGGGTATTTTCGATGTCCATTAATTCGAAGATGCTGGTCTGGCATATATTAGTGAAGATACATGATAATACGTGGATAGTTATAATTTTTTTGATCGTACATATTATTTTCATATTCTTAAGCCCAGTCTTTATTAGACTGTTAAAGTGACTGATGAAATTACTGACTGATGAATTAAAATGCTCATAATTATTTCCGTCTAAAAGATCTATTATAACTGTAAAAGAAGTTTATATTTTTTACGAACCCTTTGTTAATGTATTAAATCAATGGGGTATTTTCGATGTCCATTAATTCGAAGATGCTGGTCTGGCATATATTAGTGAAGATACTTGATAATACGTGGATAGTTATAATTTTTTTGATCGTACATATTATTTTTATATCCTTAAGCCCAGTCTTTATTAGACTGTTAAAATGACTCATGAAATTACTGACTGATGAATTAAAATGCTCATAATTATTTCCGTCTAAAAGATCCATTATAACTGTAAAAGCAGTTTATATTTTTTTACGAACCCTTTGTTAATGTATTAAATTAATGGGGTATTTTCGATGTCCATTAATTCGAAGATGCTGGTCTGGCATATATTAGTGAAGATACTTGATAATACGTGGATAGTTATAATTTTTTTGATCGTACATATTATTTTCATATTCTTAAGCCCAGTCTTTATTAGACTGTTAAAGTGACTGATGAAATTACTGACTGATGAATTAAAATGCTCATAATTATTTCCGTCTAAAAGATCCATTATAACTGTAAAAGAAGTTTATATTTTTTTACGAACCCTTTGTTAATGTATTAAATTAATGGGGTATTTTCGATGTCCATTAATTCGAAGATGCTGGTCTGGCATATATTAGTGAAGATACATGATAATACGCGGATAGTTATAATTTTTTTGATCGTACATATTATTTTCATATTCTTAAGCCCAGTCTTTATTAGACTGTTAAAGTGACTGATGAAATTACTGACTGATGAATTAAAATGCTCATAATTATTTCCGTCTAAAAGATCCATTATAACTGTAAAAGAAGTTTATATTATTTTACGAACCCTTTGTTAATGTATTAAATTAATGGGGTATTTTCGATTTCCATTAATTCGAAGATGCTGGTCTGGCATATATTAGTGAAGATACATGATAATACGCGGATAGTTATAATTTTTTTGATCGTACATATTATTTTCATATTCTTAAGGCCAGTCTTTATTAGACTGTTAAAGTGACTGATGAAATTACTGACTGATGAATTAAAATGCTCATAATTATTTCCGTCTAAAAGATCCATTATAACTCTAAAAGCAGTTTATATTTTTTTACGAACCCATTGTTAATCTATTAAATTAATGGGGTATTTTCGATTTCCATTAATTCGAAGATGCTGGTCTGGCATATATTAGTGAAGATACATGATAATACGCGGATAGTTATAATTTTTTTGATCGTACATATTATTTTCATATTCTTAAGCCCAGTCTTTATTAGACTGTTAAAGTGACTGATGAAATTACTGACTGATGAATTAAAATGCTCATAATTATTTCCGTCTAAAGGATCCATTATAACTGCAAAAGCAGTTTATATTTTTTTACGAACCCTTTGTTAATGTATTAAATTAATGGGGTATTTTCGATTTTCATTAATTCGAAGATGCTGGAAATTAATATTAATATTAATATTAATATTAATATTAATTAATATTAATATTAATAAATATTAATATTAATATTAATAAATATTAATATTAATATTAATAAATATTAATATTATTAATATTAATAAATATTAATATTATTAATATTAATAAATATTTATATTAATATTATTATTTAATAATATTAATATTTTTATTAATATTATTAATATTAATAAATATTTATATTTAATTAATATAAATATTAATATTTTTATTTTGCTTCAGAACAATTTGACGAACAAATTTTAAAACTGATTTATCTCTTCCCTTACAACCCTGAGATTTTTCAGTAATTTTCTGCAAAGACATCAAATTTACTTTTTGATATCAAAGAGAAAACTTTTTTATATCATTGCTGATTACCTAGCAATGTTTTTCGAGTTCTCTGGCAGTTTAGGCTTCATTCTATGGGGTCCTGATAAATTTTCAGATCTAAGAATGAAATATCGGATAGGAGAGCGAACAGAAATGCGGATCACTGAATAATTGCATATCCACATTTTTTGGGTAAAACGTTTGCTAACGAAGTACTTTTATTGGCAAGTTTTATATTTTATACATTGTTATTGTTGTATATTAATTCAATTGGTTTGTATTTCTGAATGTAGATGGCGACACAGAGTCTGTGTTCGTTTTGATGATGTGTAGATTTTGTGAAGTCAGTATGAGCTCTACCTGCCATATTGAGTGTGTGCTTTGATGTTCAACGAGATTGAGTGTGATTTAACTAGAGGTGAACGCTGGTTGTTCATATTCTAGTGTATTGAGTGTTGTAGCGCAGAAAGTTTTAAAGTTTAAGAGTTATTAAAGTTTCGTTCGTTTTAGTGAGGTTGTTTATTAACCAAGATAGTACAGTCAACTTGTGTTACCACAACGTTCCGAACCAGCTAACAAATATTCAGTTATCGATATAATGAATAGACTTTTTTTACCACGTTTTTATTAACTCGCTTTCTTGTTTGTCCAGTACAAATCTTGCAATCGATTTTTAACTAACTTCCCGACTAGCTGGACATTTGAATCTCTTAGAATATCTCAGAACACTATGACAATGCATTCTTTTAATACTTTTAGCCATCTTCAAGCAGAAAAATCCGCAAGGTGGCGCTTCGATCGAATTCAATGCTTGCACTTTTGCGTAACGGCGTTTGACGATTTTGAAAACAGAATACGTGTGAATTTAGTTTGTTTACAAAAATATTGTGCGAAATTTTTTTAAAAAATTATAAAAGTTAACAGTTTATAAAGTCTGTGGATAGTGGAAGTGACTAAAAAGTGACTAAAATTAAATAAAAGAAAGTGAAAAAGAATAAGTGAAGGTTTATGCAATTAAGAGAGAAAAGGAGAGAAAAATAAAAAATAAATACAAGTGAAAATAATTAAATAGGAAAATATTTAAATTGTGATTTGGCGAAATAAGAGGTCTTTCTTCCAGTAAGTTTGGAGCAGTCAAACTCTTCGATGCGCAGTCCTTCCAAGGTTCTAAATGCGACGTAAGCCTGCCCCTTGGCGAAGAGTTTTATTCCGAGGTACAGAACTGCGTGGTTCACGGTACATCCTTGCATTTTGTGCAACAGTGCAGGCCGGTCATTTTCTTCGTTCTGTTACTTCTGCCTTTTTCCGGAGTCTGTTTCTTTTATCCTTTATTGCCTTAAGGGGGTCCAGGGCACATTTTGAAAAAAAATTTATTTATTGAGTTAAAATTTTGAATTTTTTTCTGATGGTTAACCATATAATTTGTAAAAAAAATCACACCATAAAACTTCTCAAAAAGTTTTTAAAAAATTTTAAAATTTAAAAGAATTAATAAAAGTGGAGTAATTTAAAATCGTTATAACTCGAAATATTATTTGTCGAATTTCAAAATTTTTTCATTTAATTAAACAGAAATATATAAATTTTAATTTTGATTCACCATTTTTTAAAATATTAATTTTTAAAAAAATTAAAAATTTTTAGATTAAAAATTACGAAAAAAATTATGTAACTAAATTTTTAAAAATCATATTTTCCAAAGTAAATATTTTTTTCAAAATTTGCTGAATCAAAATTAAAGTAAAATAGTTGAAAAAGACATGTTACAAGTTTCAATCATTTATCTTTAACGGTTCTTGACTTATAACAATTTAAAGACGAGAAATGGGGAAAAAACCCATCATGCAGAAAAACGCACTTACAGGTTTAAATAACTATTGGCTACTATCAGAATGTTGAAAAAAAAATAATAATTTCTCTTGTTCTAATTAAGATAGAAACATGATTTAAACGTCATTTTAAGCGCAAAAGAACACAAAAATTTTAAATGCAATAAATTTTTTTTCGAAAATTCGAACAATTTTGTGCCCTGGACCCCCTTAAGTTCTTCTGTCCAGAACAATCTATATGCTTTGCATTTACCTCTTGGAATACATTTTTTGGCACATTCGATAATTTTATTTGCAATAAGTTGGGTAGATGAATCAACTCCAGCTTTCCAATCGATTTTGTTGGGACCAAGCGCGTGGTCCGTTAGCTCTTTAAATCCGTTCCAATTGGCTTTTTTTGAAATTCCAAGACGGTTTTGATGTTCCTAGATTCTGATCTGGAGTAGACAAAGTCAGATATAACCTGTCGATGTCCTGAACCAGGGTCATCTAGAACTTGTCTTTTGGTATTAGGGGATATATCTGATGAAACGAGTAAAAGATATGGATTATAAGATTTTCCATTATAGTGCAAAAAAGTCTTTAAGTCCTTGGGGTCATAGACCAATTCGAACGTACAGGAGTTTATAAGATCTTCCACTTCTCTGCCAGGGTCATTTACATCCTGGTAACACCATGTTAGCGAATGGGCATTAAAATCTCCTATCAGAATTGTCTTTGATGAGTTATTGAGATAAGCAAAACTTGGTTTGTTGTTCGGAGAATTGTATATAGCATATATTTTAAAGTGTGTGTTGTGTTTCCACACATCCAAAAGTGTAACCTCACTTTTGTCCGAACTGTGACTCATGTCCTTGATTATTTTGAATTTGACCAGAAGTCCCTTCTTTACATCGGTTAAAATGCCACTATCTATTTGTCTTGATTTTGGCAAAGTAAAAAGGTCATAACCATTAAAGGGAAAGAACTGTAGTTTTTCCTGTGTAAGATTTGCTTCCATCACTGTAAAAATGCCAATATCATGGTCCCGTAAAGACTGCATTAATTCAGTTCTCTTGCTTTGGGAAAGACCACCTGTATTCCACTGAAGAACCCTCCCGGAAAATCCTCTATTTTGGAACGTCTCAACAGGAACGTCTGAGAGCAGCACATAATGCCAGATATGTAGATCACTTAGCGTTACCCAGGGTGCACCACGAGGAGGTAGATCTACGTTGCACCCCTTAAAAAAGAAGTAATGCTCGGAAAATTTTTGGATCTGGATTATAAGATTTTCCATTAATTAAAAAAAGAAGTAATGCTCTGAAAATGTTTCTGTTTGTGCCAATAAGATCATGGAGACACTGGATTCTTTTCCATGTTAAAAAAAAAAAAAGTTTCCAAAAGTAACCGAAAGGGGGCGCTCACACGTCATACTGATACGTTTTATGCAAATCAGGCAAACTCAAACAGAAAATAAAACAAATCACAATAACACGAGACTGTGCATTTATTTTAAAGTAACAGATGTTCAACTTTACTACCAGCACAAGGTAATAGGTAAAAGAGGCGCGTCACGAAGCCCATTACAGCGGATTGTACTAGCATCGATGGCAGCGACTGTCATTTTTCAGTTCCACCAAAGTGGTTGGGTAGCCCCGGTACACATGACATTTTAAGTATCCTCCAACTAAAATTTTGCCGGTATCAAGTCTGGTGATCGTGAGGTCCACTGAACCTTACAACCGCGACTTATAGCACTCGGTCTTCAGTGAAATATTCCAACAGGAACGTCTTGATATCACTTGAAAAGTGGAGCGGGGCACCCTCCTGCATGAAGGTGACATCAGGTAACTCATGTCTTTCCTGCAATGCAGGATTAACTTGGTCAATCAAAAGCGCCCTCTTTCGGTTACTTTTGGAGACTTTTTTTTACATGGAAAAAATCCAATGTCCCTCTGATCCTATTCGCACAAACAGAAAATGTTTCCGAGCATTATTTCTTTTATTACGAATTTTTGAACTTTGCACGAATTTATGACCCACCCGGTATTATAGAAAATCATATACAGGGTGAATCTGAACAAGTGGGCAAAACTTTACGGGAGGATAGAACGCATCTACACGAGCAATATTCGTCATAGAAAGTATGGGCGGAACGCAAACAGCGAGGCGCTAGGTGGCGCTGTAAATGGTACCCGCATGTCACACGTCCTCATTCGTTCCAGCGGCGGTTTTCCGTAAACGTTTGGGCAGGGATCCTCCATGACCATTGTCGTGTTGCTTGTCTTAAAATTATTTATTTCTTTGGGCGAGATTCGTATATTATTTGGGTTAGTACAAATTATTTATAATTTATAGGTATTTGGGTGCGTTGTGTTTTTTTTATTTATTTTCTTGAATACAACCCAAAAGCTCTAGACATTTGCAACCGAACAGGCCAAATAAACTTTGCTTCTAAAACCTTCCTTTAGGTCAACTACACAAAACAAAGATGACGGACTCCAATGTAACAAAATAAAATTGATTTATTTACAACCTTATCTATTTACAATTTAACTCAAAATAACCGAATCACCAAATCTTCGTACACAGTTTACACATTTTACTAATCTTTTAGCCTTTTCTCCTCGATTCATATCAAACGACAATGTATTTAATTAAATCTACACCTTTTGGATTCAGGGAGCATATAATTATTAAGCTAACTCATAGCCAAGAACTCCTATTCATCAAAATTATCTTTACGAAAACACTGTTCCCGCACTAATCTTTCATTTAGCTCGGTGGGGTCTGAACAAAACAAAATTTAACTTTCACTCACTCAGTTTGACGATACAGCACTGGGACTCTGGCGTCGAAGCTCTGCTTAGGCATGGGGTATCACTTCTTCCTTCTAGGTAGTGGGTGCGCTGCGTCTCTAGGCTGTCGTGGGTATTCTACTCTTTTCAAAATGATGGGGCACTCATCAGGAAAATGATGACATCGACTTCTCTTGATCCAAATTCACGCTCAATTCCGGGAAGACTCGACCAGATCTCCAACATTAAGGCGCATCCTCTCTATAACCCCGTTTCTATTCTCTTGCTCAAAATCACTCTCAGCTCCGGGAAGACTCGTCCGGATCTCCAATATTTAAAACTGCCAATCTTTTCATCACTTTCGATGCTAAGGCACTAGGAAAGATCAACCGGTTTCCGGAAAACGAAACCTCTTTCTCGTACTGTCGGACAACTCCCGGGAATGCTCAACCGGTCTCAGACGTTTTGAAATTCCAATCTCTTCATCCCCCTGCAATGCTAAAGCACCGGGAAAAGTCAACCGGGCCCGCACGCAGAAGAGAATCCTCGAAAAAAACTCTAAGTCTTCTATTTATTTATTTTTTTTTATAACAAAGTCCACGCCTTCTCGTGACTCCTAATCCATTCAGGAAAGCTTTCAAAAATCCACCACTTAGCCTCCATTTTCATTTCTCGGATTGGATAATCCCATAACCCATGCACGTCTTAATTACGTCATACAGAGACCACCCAAAGTCCAGTCCACGTGTTTTGCGGTCTACAAGTCCAATAAATCCTTTACAATAGGGTATTTTACTTTAATGTCAAACCCTGGTGCCATCTCCTTATCTGCGTCTGGAATCACCTACCCCCTATCGCGCACCGCCGCTTTTAAATTGGCTAAGCGTACAGACTACTGTTCCGTCCTCTAATCAAAGGCGGCTTCCTAGCATTCTAACCGAAATGTGATGAAAACAGCCTTCGATCACTTTATCTCTCTAAAAATTTTAATTTTTCTTTCAAATCGAAAGCGCTTCATCACATACGCTCCCTCCTCCGAAAAAAAAAACTAACCAAACACCAAACACGTAAAAATATGCTCCCTTCCTCGAAAAGTTTACAAAATTCTCATGTACTACTTATATAATTCATGACACTCAATAAAACATAATCACATCAATTACAAAACTTCTTACCATCCATGTCTGAAAAAAAAACTTGTTCGCATCATAAGTCCTCATACACTATTTAGAAACACTAAAACAAAACATCAAAACACTTACTCCTGACTCCATTGAGCTTCTTTGATCATGTGATCTATACCTTTAATTTAGGTAAGAGAAGACCACCAACCTATGCACTTATTAGAGTTCTGAATTCAAAAGTTCATTCTTTTAATCAAATGTTCTGAGTGAAAACATCGAAGATCTATATGCACCATGTCGACATAACTAATCACCATACAAAATCATGATTTGCAGAGTTCAGACCCAAAACACTATCACAAAGCATAAATTCTTCATCTCTCTATATATCATTTTGCACGCAATTAAACTCTATTCTAACACTATTCCTCATTATTCACAAAATTTACTTATAAACAAAAATAATTAACACATTAAAATATATCTCACAGTATATTTGCCACATTCACAACTAAATACCAAGCATATAAAAATTTGTTGCATTTTCAACACACTTCTCACAATATTTTTGTACTTTTTCAAAACAAATTCATTAACTTAAATTCATATGTATGTATAAATTGAGTCTTCACAAATGACCTTCCTATCACACTTATATTTTCTAAAAATCATAATCCAAACCCATTTTCCCCATTATTGTAAAAGAAACGAAAAAAAAAAAAAAAAGAGAACGCGCAAAAGAAAAAAAAAAAACACCTTCAAACTACTTGCTTCCCTCAACTGCGAAAACAAAACTAAACATTGCTCTCTCCCCTTTTTCAAAAACACGCGAACCCTCGAAGTCACTCAATTCCCAAAATCCTACAGCATGCTAGATTCGCGAATCACACCAACTTATTTTCTTTCGCATTTTCCCTCGTTACCCTAGCAACACCTGACACATCGGAAGGACACCCCCTCTCGTACAAGAAACCTGTTCTCAGACCAGAAATTCGTTCAACTCAGTCTGGTTTTGACCCCGGGGACCCGATTTTTCGATACTCTCTGCCCCTTAAAGTAATTTGCGACTAAAAAACTTTCCTCCGTTTGCACAATAGAGCCCATAAATCTCAACCAAAAAAAAACACCTGATAACCGTAAACCCCAAAACTATTCTCATTTTCCAACCATCTACAACTTTCTAACCACCACGACTTATATTTATTTTTATTTTCACTTGTGCGGCTATTTAATTATTTCTTTATTTCATTTCAAAAAGTCACTAGCTTAGTCCATGCACTTCAGCATTTTAGATAAATAAATGTAAATTTTGGCCAGAAATTGCCATTTATTCTCTAATGAGCTGTTTAAACAATTTGCTAAATTTTAAACTCACACAAACTTACTAAAGTGATATTCCTCACGCCTACCGTATCGCACTTAACTCTTCAACACTTATATTTCGTCAAACATTACTTTCTCAAACCCCTGTTCCTGAAGTCATTCTAGGTCTGCAGCCCTAAATCACTTCCAGGATTTTCTAAATTAAAAACACAAGTTTTCACTTTCCAAAATCTTCCATAAACGCAAAATTTCCTCATCCAAACCACATAAAAAAGCCTACATACAAACTAGTTTCTTTATCGTGCGTTCTCCTTCCTTAGGGGGGGGGGAGTAAGAAGGGCAAACGAACCCCTCTCTTTTCGTAGAAAACCTTTTCCCCACTTCCTGTTTTAGTAAACAAAAACTGACCCCGCACTTCCTATCACTCCTCACACAAAGCACTATACTACGACAACCTTTTATTTTGCGTAACTCATTCATTCTAAAAACACTGCCATACCTCTAATACCACATATTTCTATTCTGTACCCTTGTTTCATTAAATTCATACTAAAATTTCACTACTATGCCTTATTATTCAACCCAGGGTAAACAATCGTAAATTTTATTTTCATAGCACCTAACAACTAATGCAATCCATCCCTCCAAAAGTTTAGTTTTTTTATACTGTGGCAATTCTGAACATTTATGCCTATAACTAACCCTCTTTTCGTTATAAAGACCTCTACTCCAACAATGTATCGAAAACTCTTATTTTACATCCTTAACTCAGCACTCCTTCAGCTATAACCTTTTTTGCAGATTAAATGCAATATAATCCACCTCACATTATTTATCGTTTATAGACTGAAACAAATCTGACTATGATTTGCGCTTTTGCTTACCGTTAACCATCTTTCATTCAAAATCACCTCTACTCTAGCTTTTTATCTAAACTTCCTATTTCAATTTTACCCAACTGACGATGGCTTTGCAACACATTCGCGATACAACCTTCTTGATCTAACTCAAATAACTCCAATTTTAAATTTTACACCTCACATTACCGATCATTCGTTTACCTATCATTACTCAATATGCAAGAATTCTCTCATTATAATATTACTTCTCCTAACATTATGCATTCAAATTCTTTATACGTAATTAAACTATGACTCACAATCCCAAACTTAAAAAAACGCTAATTTCCCCCAAAATACACATATATGCACAAAATCAAAACAAAACACAATTCTATTCTCAATGTAATTGCAAAAATATTATCTGACAAATTCTATACTTAAATTGACACACGTTTCTTTCAAAAAATTCATATCTATACCAAGTACCACTTATTACTATCGACCAACACACTTCTACTCAGTTCAATAATTTCTCAACTGTTACTCAAATCTTAACTATCTATTGATTTTCTCATTTCAATAGAATTTTCAAAATCACACTTAAATATTATCTATCAACTGATATCAAACAAATTTTCTGCCATCAACTACTTTTAACTTATTCAAAATATTTTTCAAAAATACACCTCAATTCAATCTATCATCTCTACAATATCTACAATATACATAAATTTTAAACACTTCATATAAATCATAACACAAGTATTTCTTATCTATCTTTAACCAACTCAACAAACTCTTTCTAAAAACACTCTTTAATTCACTTAGTTAAAATTAAAATATTTGCATTCATATATTCACTACTTCAAACAATCTTAACATAAAATCAATATTGTCACACTCTTCAAAACAAAATTACACTCTATAATAATAATTGTGGCAAATATACGAACATATTTTCAAAACACTCCCGCTCTAAAAATTCTTACGCGCTGCTCCCTTCTATACAAAATTTGTAAAGACCAAAAAAAAATTTCTTAAAGACAAAAAAAAAACTGTAACTGTTTTTTTTGTAACGCAAAAAAAAATTTTCACGATTCTAGCCTAACACAAATTATTTTTATTATCCTGGTCGGGACCATTTGTCGTGTTGCCTTGTCTTAAAATTATTTATTTCTTTGGGCGAGATTCGTATATTATTTGGGTTAGTACAAATTATTTATAATTTATAGGTATTTGGGTGCGTTGTGTTTTTTTTATTTATTTTCTTGAATACAACCCAAGAGCTCTAGACAGTTTGCAACCGAACAGGCCAAATAAACTTTGCTTCTAAAACCTTCCTTTAGGTCAACTACACAAAACAAAGATGACGGACTCCAATGTAACAAAATAAAATTGATTTATTTACAACCTTATCTATTTACAATTTAACTCAAAATAACCGAATCACCAAATCTTCGTACACAGTTTACACATTTTACTAATCTTTTAGCCTTTTCTCCTCGATTCATATCAAACGACAATGTATTTAATTAAATCTACACCTTTTGGATTCAGGGAGCATATAATTATTAAGCTAACTCATAGCCAAGAACTCCTATTCATCAAAATTATCTTTACGAAAACACTGTTCCCGCACTAATCTTTCATTTAGCTCGGTGGGGTCTGAACAAAACAAAATTTAACTTTCACTCACTCAGTTTGACGATACAGCACTGGGACTCTGGCGTCGAAGCTCTGCTTAGGCATGGGGTATCACTTCTTCCTTCTAGGTAGTGGGTGCGCTGCGTCTCTAGGCTGTCGTGGGTATTCTACTCTTTTCAAAATGATGGGGCACTCATCAGGAAAATGATGACACCGACTTCTCTTGATCCAAATTCACGCTCAATTCCGGGAAGACTCGACCAGATCTCCAACATTAAGGCGCATCCTCTCTATAACCCCGTTTCTATTCTCTTGCTCAAAATCACTCTCAGCTCCGGGAAGACTCGTCCGGATCTCCAATATTTAAAACTGCCAATCTTTTCATCACTTTCGATGCTAAGGCACTAGGAAAGATCAACCGGTTTCCGGAAAACGAAACCTCTTTCTCGTACTGTCGGACAACTCCCGGGAATGCTCAACCGGTCTCAGACGTTTTGAAATTCCAATCTCTTCATCCCCTGCAATGCTAAAGCACCGGGAAAAGTCAACCGGGCCCGCACGCAGAAGAGAATCCTCGAAAAAAACTCTAAGTCTTCTATTTATTTATTTTTTTTTATAACAAAGTCCACGCCTTCTCGTGACTCCTAATCCATTCAGGAAAGCTTTCAAAAATCCACCACTTAGCCTCCATTTTCATTTCTCGGATTGGATAATCCCATAACCCATGCACGTCTTAATTACGTCATACAGAGACCACCCAAAGTCCAGTCCACGTGTTTTGCGGTCTACAAGTCCAATAAATCCTTTACAATAGGGTATTTTACTTTAATGTCAAACCCTGGTGCCATCTCCTTATCTGCGTCTGGAATCACCTACCCCCTATCGCGCACCGCCGCTTTTAAATTGGCTAAGCGTACAGACTACTGTTCCGTCCTCTAATCAAAGGCGGCTTCCTAGCATTCTAACCGAAATGTGATGAAAACAGCCTTCGATCACTTTATCTCTCTAAAAATTTTAATTTTTCTTTCAAATCGAAAGCGCTTCATCACATACGCTCCCTCCTCCGAAAAAAAAAACTAACCAAACACCAAACACGTAAAAATATGCTCCCTTCCTCGAAAAGTTTACAAAATTCTCATGTACTACTTATATAATTCATGACACTCAATAAAACATAATCACATCAATTACAAAACTTCTTACCATCCATGTCTGAAAAAAAAACTTGTTCGCATCATAAGTCCTCATACACTATTTAGAAACACTAAAACAAAACATCAAAACACTTACTCCTGACTCCATTGAGCTTCTTTGATCATGTGATCTATACCTTTAATTTAGGTAAGAGAAGACCACCAACCTATGCACTTATTAGAGTTCTGAATTCAAAAGTTCATTCTTTTAATCAAATGTTCTGAGTGAAAACATCGAAGATCTATATGCACCATGTCGACATAACTAATCACCATACAAAATCATGATTTGCAGAGTTCAGACCCAAAACACTATCACAAAGCATAAATTCTTCATCTCTCTATATATCATTTTGCACGCAATTAAACTCTATTCTAACACTATTCCTCATTATTCACAAAATTTACTTATAAACAAAAATAATTAACACATTAAAATATATCTCACAGTATATTTGCCACATTCACAACTAAATACCAAGCATATAAAAATTTGTTGCATTTTCAACACACTTCTCACAATATTTTTGTACTTTTTCAAAACAAATTCATTAACTTAAATTCATATGTATGTATAAATTGAGTCTTCACAAATGACCTTCCTATCACACTTATATTTTCTAAAAATCATAATCCAAACCCATTTTCCCCATTATTGTAAAAGAAACGAAAAAAAAAAAAAAAAGAGAACGCGCAAAAGAAAAAAAAAAAACACCTTCAAACTACTTGCTTCCCTCAACTGCGAAAACAAAACTAAACATTGCTCTCTCCCCTTTTTCAAAAACACGCGAACCCTCGAAGTCACTCAATTCCCAAAATCCTACAGCATGCTAGATTCGCGAATCACACCAACTTATTTTCTTTCGCATTTTCCCTCGTTACCCTAGCAACACCTGACACATCGGAAGGACACCCCCTCTCGTACAAGAAACCTGTTCTCAGACCAGAAATTCGTTCAACTCAGTCTGGTTTTGACCCCGGGGACCCGATTTTTCGATACTCTCTGCCCCTTAAAGTAATTTGCGACTAAAAAACTTTCCTCCGTTTGCACAATAGAGCCCATAAATCTCAACCAAAAAAAAAACACCTGATAACCGTAAACCCCAAAACTATTCTCATTTTCCAACCATCTACAACTTTCTAACCACCACGACTTATATTTATTTTTATTTTCACTTGTGCGGCTATTTAATTATTTCTTTATTTCATTTCAAAAAGTCACTAGCTTAGTCCATGCACTTCAGCATTTTAGATAAATAAATGTAAATTTTGGCCAGAAATTGCCATTTATTCTCTAATGAGCTGTTTAAACAATTTGCTAAATTTTAAACTCACACAAACTTACTAAAGTGATATTCCTCACGCCTACCGTATCGCACTTAACTCTTCAACACTTATATTTCGTCAAACATTACTTTCTCAAACCCCTGTTCCTGAAGTCATTCTAGGTCTGCAGCCCTAAATCACTTCCAGGATTTTCTAAATTAAAAACACAAGTTTTCACTTTCCAAAATCTTCCATAAACGCAAAATTTCCTCATCCAAACCACATAAAAAAGCCTACATACAAACTAGTTTCTTTATCGTGCGTTCTCCTTCCTTAGGGGGGGGGGAGTAAGAAGGGCAAACGAACCCCTCTCTTTTCGTAGAAAACCTTTTCCCCACTTCCTGTTTTAGTAAACAAAAACTGACCCCGCACTTCCTATCACTCCTCACACAAAGCACTATACTACGACAACCTTTTATTTTGCGTAACTCATTCATTCTAAAAACACTGCCATACCTCTAATACCACATATTTCTATTCTGTACCCTTGTTTCATTAAATTCATACTAAAATTTCACTACTATGCCTTATTATTCAACCCAGGGTAAACAATCGTAAATTTTATTTTCATAGCACCTAACAACTAATGCAATCCATCCCTCCAAAAGTTTAGTTTTTTATACTGTGGCAATTCTGAACATTTATGCCTATAACTAACCCTCTTTTCGTTATAAAGACCTCTACTCCAACAATGTATCGAAAACTCTTATTTTACATCCTTAACTCAGCACTCCTTCAGCTATAACCTTTTTTGCAGATTAAATGCAATATAATCCACCTCACATTATTTATCGTTTATAGACTGAAACAAATCTGACTATGATTTGCGCTTTTGCTTACCGTTAACCATCTTTCATTCAAAATCACCTCTACTCTAGCTTTTTATCTAAACTTCCTATTTCAATTTTACCCAACTGACGATGGCTTTGCAACACATTCGCGATACAACCTTCTTGATCTAACTCAAATAACTCCAAATTTTAAATTTTACACCTCACATTACCGATCATTCGTTTACCTATCATTACTCAATATGCAAGAATTCTCTCATTATAATATTACTTCTCCTAACATTATGCATTCAAATTCTTTATACGTAATTAAACTATGACTCACAATCCCAAACTTAAAAAAAACGCTAATTTCCCCCAAAATACACATATATGCACAAAATCAAAACAAAACACAATTCTATTCTCAATGTAATTGCAAAAATATTATCTGACAAATTCTATACTTAAATTGACACACGTTTCTTTCAAAAAATTCATATCTATACCAAGTACCACTTATTACTATCGACCAACACACTTCTACTCAGTTCAATAATTTCTCAACTGTTACTCAAATCTTAACTATCTATTGATTTTCTCATTTCAATAGAATTTTCAAAATCACACTTAAATATTATCTATCAACTGATATCAAACAAATTTTCTGCCATCAACTACTTTTAACTTATTCAAAATATTTTTCAAAAATACACCTCAATTCAATCTATCATCTCTACAATATCTACAATATACATAAATTTTAAACACTTCATATAAATCATAACACAAGTATTTCTTATCTATCTTTAACCAACTCAACAAACTCTTTCTAAAAACACTCTTTAATTCACTTAGTTAAAATTAAAATATTTGCATTCATATATTCACACTTCAAACAATCTTAACATAAAATCAATATTGTCACACTCTTCAAAACAAAATTACACTCTATAATAATAATTGTGGCAAATATACGAACATATTTTCAAAACACTCCCGCTCTAAAAATTCTTACGCGCTGCTCCCTTCTATACAAAATTTGTAAAGACCAAAAAAAATTTCTTAAAGACAAAAAAAACTGTAACTGTTTTTTTTGTAACGCAAAAAAAAATTTTCACGATTCTAGCCTAACACAAATTATTTTTATTATCCTGGTCGGGACCATTTGTCGTGTTGCTTGTCTTAAAATTATTTATTTCTTTGGGCGAGATTCGTATATTATTTGGGTTAGTACAAATTATTTATAATTTATAGGTATTTGGGTGCGTTGTGTTTTTTTTTATATTATTTTCTTGAATACAACCCAAAAGCTCTAGACAGTTTGCAACCGAACAGGCCAAATAAACTTTGCTTCTAAAACCTTCCTTTAGGTCAACTACACAAAACAAAGATGACGGACTCCAATGTAACAAAATAAAATTGATTTATTTACAACCTTATCTATTTACAATTTAACTCAAAATAACCGAATCACCAAATCTTCGTACACAGTTTACACATTTTACTAATCTTTTAGCCTTTTCTCCTCGATTCATATCAAACGACAATGTATTTAATTAAATCTACACCTTTTGGATTCAGGGAGCATATAATTATTAAGCTAACTCATAGCCAAGAACTCCTATTCATCAAAATTATCTTTACGAAAACACTGTTCCCGCACTAATCTTTCATTTAGCTCGGTGGGGTCTGAACAAAACAAAATTTAACTTTCACTCACTCAGTTTGACGATACAGCACTGGGACTCTGGCGTCGAAGCTCTGCTTAGGCATGGGGTATCACTTCTTCCTTCTAGGTAGTGGGTGCGCTGCGTCTCTAGGCTGTCGTGGGTATTCTACTCTTTTCAAAATGATGGGGCACTCATCAGGAAAATGATGACATCGACTTCTCTTGATCCAAATTCACGCTCAATTCCGGGAAGACTCGACCAGATCTCCAACATTAAGGCGCATCCTCTCTATAACCCCGTTTCTATTCTCTTGCTCAAAATCACTCTCAGCTCCGGGAAGACTCGTCCGGATCTCCAATATTTAAAACTGCCAATCTTTTCATCACTTTCGATGCTAAGGCACTAGGAAAGATCAACCGGTTTCCGGAAAACGAAACCTCTTTCTCGTACTGTCGGACAACTCCCGGGAATGCTCAACCGGTCTCAGACGTTTTGAAATTCCAATCTCTTCATCCCCCTGCAATGCTAAAGCACCGGGAAAAGTCAACCGGGCCCGCACGCAGAAGAGAATCCTCGAAAAAAACTCTAAGTCTTCTATTTATTTATTTTTTTTTATAACAAAGTCCACGCCTTCTCGTGACTCCTAATCCATTCAGGAAAGCTTTCAAAAATCCACCACTTAGCCTCCATTTTCATTTCTCGGATTGGATAATCCCATAACCCATGCACGTCTTAATTACGTCATACAGAGACCACCCAAAGTCCAGTCCACGTGTTTTGCGGTCTACAAGTCCAATAAATCCTTTACAATAGGGTATTTTACTTTAATGTCAAACCCTGGTGCCATCTCCTTATCTGCGTCTGGAATCACCTACCCCCTATCGCGCACCGCCGCTTTTAAATTGGCTAAGCGTACAGACTACTGTTCCGTCCTCTAATCAAAGGCGGCTTCCTAGCATTCTAACCGAAATGTGATGAAAACAGCCTTCGATCACTTTATCTCTCTAAAAATTTTAATTTTTCTTTCAAATCGAAAGCGCTTCATCACATACGCTCCCTCCTCCGAAAAAAAAAACTAACCAAACACCAAACACGTAAAAATATGCTCCCTTCCTCGAAAAGTTTACAAAATTCTCATGTACTACTTATATAATTCATGACACTCAATAAAACATAATCACATCAATTACAAAACTTCTTACCATCCATGTCTGAAAAAAAAACTTGTTCGCATCATAAGTCCTCATACACTATTTAGAAACACTAAAACAAAACATCAAAACACTTACTCCTGACTCCATTGAGCTTCTTTGATCATGTGATCTATACCTTTAATTTAGGTAAGAGAAGACCACCAACCTATGCACTTATTAGAGTTCTGAATTCAAAAGTTCATTCTTTTAATCAAATGTTCTGAGTGAAAACATCGAAGATCTATATGCACCATGTCGACATAACTAATCACCATACAAAATCATGATTTGCAGAGTTCAGACCCAAAACACTATCACAAAGCATAAATTCTTCATCTCTCTATATATCATTTTGCACGCAATTAAACTCTATTCTAACACTATTCCTCATTATTCACAAAATTTACTTATAAACAAAAATAATTAACACATTAAAATATATCTCACAGTATATTTGCCACATTCACAACTAAATACCAAGCATATAAAAATTTGTTGCATTTTCAACACACTTCTCACAATATTTTTGTACTTTTTCAAAACAAATTCATTAACTTAAATTCATATGTATGTATAAATTGAGTCTTCACAAATGACCTTCCTATCACACTTATATTTTCTAAAAATCATAATCCAAACCCATTTTCCCCATTATTGTAAAAGAAACGAAAAAAAAAAAAAAAGAGAACGCGCAAAAGAAAAAAAAAAACACCTTCAAACTACTTGCTTCCCTCAACTGCGAAAACAAAACTAAACATTGCTCTCTCCCCTTTTTCAAAAACACGCGAACCCTCGAAGTCACTCAATTCCCAAAATCCTACAGCATGCTAGATTCGCGAATCACACCAACTTATTTTCTTTCGCATTTTCCCTCGTTACCCTAGCAACACCTGACACATCGGAAGGACACCCCCTCTCGTACAAGAAACCTGTTCTCAGACCAGAAATTCGTTCAACTCAGTCTGGTTTTGACCCCGGGGACCCGATTTTTCGATACTCTCTGCCCCTTAAAGTAATTTGCGACTAAAAAACTTTCCTCCGTTTGCACAATAGAGCCCATAAATCTCAACCAAAAAAAAACACCTGATAACCGTAATCCCCAAAACTATTCTCATTTTCCAACCATCTACAACTTTCTAACCACCACGACTTATATTTATTTTTATTTTCACTTGTGCGACTATTTAATTATTTCTTTATTTCATTTCAAAAAGTCACTAGCTTAGTCCATGCACTTCAGCATTTTAGATAAATAAATGTAAATTTTGGCCAGAAATTGCCATTTATTCTCTAATGAGCTGTTTAAACAATTTGCTAAATTTTAAACTCACACAAACTTACTAAAGTGATATTCCTCACGCCTACCGTATCGCACTTAACTCTTCAACACTTATATTTCGTCAAACATTACTTTCTCAAACCCCTGTTCCTGAAGTCATTCTAGGTCTGCAGCCCTAAATCACTTCCAGGATTTTCTAAATTAAAAACACAAGTTTTCACTTTCCAAGATCTTCCATAAACGCAAAATTTCCTCATCCAAACCACATAAAAAAGCCTACATACAAACTAGTTTCTTTATCGTGCGTTCTCCTTCCTTAGGGGGGGGGGGAGTAAGAAGGGCAAACGAACCCCTCTCTTTTCTTAGAAAACCTTTTCCCCACTTCCTGTTTTAGTAAACAAAAACTGACCCCGCACTTCCTATCACTCCTCACACAAAGCACTATACTACGACAACCTTTTATTTTGCGTAACTCATTCATTCTAAAAACACCTGCCATACCTCTAATACCACATATCTTCTATTCTGTACCCTTGTTCATTAAATTCATACTAAAATTTCACTACTATGCCTTATTATTCAACCCAGGGTAAACAATCGTAAATTTTATTTTCATAGCACCTAACAACTAATGCAATCCATCCCTCCAAAAGTTTAGTTTTTTTATACTGTGGCAATTCTGAACATTTATGCCTATAACTAACCCTCTTTTCGTTATAAAGACCTCTACTCCAACAATGTATCGAAAACTCTTATTTTACATCCTTAACTCAGCACTCCTTCAGCTATAACCTTTTTGGCAGATTAAATGCAATATAATCCACCTCACATTATTTATCGTTTATAGACTGAAACAAATCTGACTATGATTTGCGCTTTTGCTTACCGTTAACCATCTTTCATTCAAAATCACCTCTACTCTAGCTTTTTATCTAAACTTCCTATTTCAATTTTACCCAACTGACGATGGCTTTGCAACACATTCGCGATACAACCTTCTTGATCTAACTCAAATAACTCCAAATTTTAAATTTTACACCTCACATTACCGATCATTCGTTTACCTATCATTACTCAATATGCAAGAATTCTCTCATTATAATATTACTTCTCCTAACATTATGCATTCAAATTCTTTATACGTAATTAAACTATGACTCACAATCCCAAACTTAAAAAAAACGCTAATTTCCCCCAAAATACACATATATGCACAAAATCAAAACAAAACACAATTCTATTCTCAATGTAATTGCAAAAATATTATCTGACAAATTCTATACTTAAATTGACACACGTTTCTTTCAAAAAATTCATATCTATACCAAGTACCACTTATTACTATCGACCAACACACTTCTACTCAGTTCAATAATTTCTCAACTGTTACTCAAATCTTAACTATCTATTGATTTTCTCATTTCAATAGAATTTTCAAAATCACACTTAAATATTATCTATCAACTGATATCAAACAAATTTTCTGCCATCAACTACTTTTAACTTATTCAAAATATTTTTCAAAAATACACCTCAATTCAATCTATCATCTCTACAATATCTACAATATACATAAATTTTAAACACTTCATATAAATCATAACATAAGTATTTCTTATCTATCTTTAACCAACTCAACAAACTCTTTCTAAAAACACTCTTTAATTCACTTAGTTAAAACTAAAATATTTGCATTCATATATTCATACTTCAAACAATCTTAACATAAAATCAATATTGTCACACTCTTCAAAACAAAATTACACTCTATAATAATAATTGTGGCAAATATACGAACATATTTTCAAAACACTCCCGCTCTAAAAATTCTTACGCGCTGCTCCCTTCTATACAAAATTTGTAAAGACCAAAAAAAAATTTCTTAAAGACAAAAAAAAACTGTAACTGTTTTTTTTGTAAAGCAAAAAAAAATTTTCACGATTCTAGCCTAACACAAATTATTTTTATTATCCTGGTCGGGACCATTTGTCGTGTTGCCTGTCTTAAAATTATTTATTTTTTTGGGCGAGATCCGTATATTATTTGGGTTAGTACAAATTATTTATAATTTATAGGTATTTGGGTGCGTTGTGTTTTTTTTTATTTATTTTCTTGAATACAATCCAAAAGCTCTAGACAGTTTGCAACCGAACAGGCCAAATAAACTTTGCTTCTAAAACCTTCCTTTAGGTCAACTACACAAAACAAAGATGACGGACTCCAATGTAACAAAATAAAATTGATTTATTTACAACCTTATCTATTTACAATTTAACTCAAAATAACCGAATCACCAAATCTTCGTACACAGTTTACACATTTTACTAATCTTTTAGCCTTTTCTCCTCGATTCATATCAAACGACAATGTATTTAATTAAATCTACACCTTTTGGATTCAGGGAGCATATAATTATTAAGCTAACTCATAGCCAAGAACTCCTATTCATCAAAATTATCTTTACGAAAACACTGTTCCCGCACTAATCTTTCATTTAGCTCGGTGGGGTCTGAACAAAACAAAATTAACTTTCACTCACTCAGTTTGACGATACAGCACTGGGACTCTGGCGTCGAAGCTCTGCTTAGGCATGGGGTATCACTTCTTCCTTCTAGGTAGTGGGTGCGCTGCGTCTCTAGGCTGTCGTGGGTATTCTACTCTTTTCAAAATGATGGGGCACTCATCAGGAAAATGATGACATCGACTTCTCTTGATCCAAATTCACGCTCAATTCCGGGAAGACTCGACCAGATCTCCAACATTAAGGCGCATCCTCTCTATAACCCTCGTTCTGTATTCTCTTGCTCAAAATCACTCTCAGCTCCGGGAAGACTCGTCCGGATCTCCAATATTTAAAACTGCCAATCTTTTCATCACTTTCGATGCTAAGGCACTAGGAAAGATCAACCGGTTTCCGGAAAACGAAACCTCTTTCTCGTACTGTCGGACAACTCCCGGGAATGCTCAACCGGTCTCCGACGTTTTGAAATTCCAATCTCTTCATCCCTCTGCAATGCTAAAGCACCGGGAAAAGTCAACCGGGCCCGCACGCAGAAGAGAATCCTCGAAAAAAACTCTAAGTCTTCTATTTATTTTTTTTTTTTATAACAAAGTCCACGCCTTCTCGTGACTCCTAATCCATTCAGGAAAGCTTTCAAAAATCCACCACTTAGCCTCCATTTTCATTTCTCGGATTGGATAATCCCATAACCCATGCACGTCTTAATTACGTCATACAGAGACCACCCAAAGTCCAGTCCACGTGTTTTGCGGTCTACAAGTCCAATAAATCCTTTACAATAGGGTATTTTACTTTAATGTCAAACCCTGGTGCCATCTTCTTATCTGCGTCTGGAATCACCTACCCCCTATCGCGCACCGCCGCTTTTAAATTGGCTAAGCGTACAGACTACTGTTCCGTCCTCTAATCAAAGGCGGCTTCCTAGCATTCTAACCGAAATGTGATGAAAACAGCCTTCGATCACTAATCTCTCTAAAATTTTAATTTTTCTTTCAAATCGAAAGCGCTTCATCACATACGCTCCCTCCTCCGAAAAAAAAAACTAACCAAACACCAAACACGTAAAAATATGCTCCCTTCCTCGAAAAGTTTACAAAATTCTCATGTACTACTTATATAATTCATGACACTCAATAAAACATAATCACATCAATTACAAAACTTCTTACCATCCATGTCTGAAAAAAAAACTTGTTCGCATCATAAGTCCTCATACACTATTTAGAAACACTAAAACAAAACATCAAAACACTTACTCCTGACTCCATTGAGCTTCTTTGATCATGTGATCTATACCTTTAATTTAGGTAAGAGAAGACCACCAACCTATGCACTTATTAGAGTTCTGAATTCAAAAGTTCATTCTTTTAATCAAATGTTCTGAGTGAAAACATCGAAGATCTATATGCACCATGTCGACATAACTAATCACCATACAAAATCATGATTTGCAGAGTTCAGACCCAAAACACTATCACAAAGCATAAATTCTTCATCTCTCTATATATCATTTTGCACGCAATTAAACTCTATTCTAACACTATTCCTCATTATTCACAAAATTTACTTATAAACAAAAATAATTAACACATTAAAATATATCTCACAGTATATTTGCCACATTCACAACTAAATACCAAGCATATAAAAATTTGTTGCATTTTCAACACACTTCTCACAATATTTTTGTACTTTTTCAAAACAAATTCATTAACTTAAATTCATATGTATGTATAAATTGAGTCTTCACAAATGACCTTCCTATCACACTTATATTTTCTAAAAATCATAATCCAAACCCATTTTCCCCATCATTGTAAAAGAAACGAAAAAAAAAAAAAAAAGAGAACGCGCAAAAGAAAAAAAAAAACACCTTCAAACCTACTTGCTTCCCTCAACTGCGAAAACAAAACTAAACATTGCTCTCTCCCCTTTTTCAAAAACACGCGAACCCTCGAAGTCACTCAATTCCCAAAATCCTACAGCATGCTAGATTCGCGAATCCACACAAATTATTTTCTTTCGCATTTTCCCTCGTTACCCTAGCAACACCTGACACATCGGAAGGACACCCCCTCTCGTACAAGAAACCTGTTCTCAGACCAGAAATTCGTTCAACTCAGTCTGGTTTTGACCCCGGGGACCCGATTTTTCGATACTCTCTGCCCCTTAAAGTAATTTGCGACTAAAAAACTTTCCTCCGTTTGCACAATAGAGCCCATAAATCTCAACCAAAAAAAAACACCTGATAACCGTAAACCCCAAAACTATTCTCATTTTCCAACCATCTACAACTTTCTAACCACCACGACTTATATTTATTTTTATTTTCACTTGTGCGGCTATTTAATTATTTCTTTATTTCATTTCAAAAAGTCACTAGCTTAGTCCATGCACTTCAGCATTTTAGATAAATAAATGTAAATTTTGGCCAGAAATTGCCATTTATTCTCTAATGAGCTGTTTAAACAATTTGCTAAATTTTAAACTCACACAAACTTACTAAAGTGATATTCCTCACGCCTACCGTATCGCACTTAACTCTTCAACACTTATATTTCGTCAAACATTACTTTCTCAAACCCCTGTTCCTGAAGTCATTCTAGGTCTGCAGCCCTAAATCACTTCCAGGATTTTCTAAATTAAAAACACAAGTTTTCACTTTCCAAAATCTTCCATAAACGCAAAATTTCCTCATCCAAACCACATAAAAAAGCCTACATACAAACTAGTTTCTTTATCGTGCGTTCTCCTTCCTTAGGGGGGGGGGGAGTAAGAAGGGCAAACGAACCCCTCTCTTTTCGTAGAAAACCTTTTCCCCACTTCCTGTTTTAGTAAACAAAAACTGACCCCGCACTTCCTATCACTCCTCACACAAAGCACTATACTACGACAACCTTTTATTTTGCGTAACTCATTCATTCTAAAAACACTGCCATACCTCTAATACCACATATTTCTATTCTGTACCCTTGTTTCATTAAATTCATACTAAAATTTCACTACTATGCCTTATTATTCAACCCAGGGTAAACAATCGTAAATTTTATTTTCATAGCACCTAACAACTAATGCAATCCATCCCTCCAAAAGTTTAGTTTTTTTATACTGTGGCAATTCTGAACATTTATGCCTATAACTAACCCTCTTTTCGTTATAAAGACCTCTACTCCAACAATGTATCGAAAACTCTTATTTTACATTCCTTAACTCAGCACTCCTTCAGCTATAACCTTTTTGGCAGATTAAATGCAATATAATCCACCTCACATTATTTATCGTTTATAGACTGAAACAAATCTGACTATGATTTGCGCTTTTGCTTACCGTTAACCATCTTTCATTCAAAATCACCTCTACTCTAGCTTTTTATCTAAACTTCCTATTTCAATTTTACCCAACTGACGATGGCTTTGCAACACATTCGCGATACAACCTTCTTGATCTAACTCAAATAACTCCAAATTTTAAATTTTACACCTCACATTACCGATCATTCGTTTACCTATCATTACTCAATATGCAAGAATTCTCTCATTATAATATTACTTCTCCTAACATTATGCATTCAAATTCTTTATACGTAATTAAACTATGACTCACAATCCCAAACTTAAAAAAACGCTAATTTCCCCCAAAATACACATATATGCACAAAATCAAAACAAAACACAATTCTATTCTCAATGTAATTGCAAAAATATTATCTGACAAATTCTATACTTAAATTGACACACGTTTCTTTTCAAAAAATTCATATCTATACCAAGTACCACTTATTACTATCGACCAACACACTTCTACTCAGTTCAATAATTTCTCAACTGTTACTCAAATCTTAACTATCTATTGATTTTCTCATTTCAATAGAATTTTCAAAATCACACTTAAATATTATCTATCAACTGATATCAAACAAATTTTCTGCCATCAACTACTTTTAACTTATTCAAAATATTTTTCAAAAATACACCTCAATTCAATCTATCATCTCTACAATATCTACAATATACATAAATTTTAAACACTTCATATAAATCATAACACAAGTATTTCTTATCTATCTTTAACCAACTCAACAAACTCTTTCTAAAAACACTCTTTAATTCACTTAGTTAAAATTAAAATATTTGCATTCATATATTCACACTTCAAACAATCTTAACATAAAATCAATATTGTCACACTCTTCAAAACAAAATTACACTCTATAATAATAATTGTGGCAAATATACGAACATATTTTCAAAACACTCCCGCTCTAAAAATTCTTACGCGCTGCTCCCTTCTATACAAAATTTGTAAAGACCAAAAAAAATTTCTTAAAGACAAAAAAAACTGTAACTGTTTTTTTTTGTAACGCAAAAAAAAATTTTCACGATTCTAGCCTAACACAAATTATTTTTATTATCCTGGTCGGGACCATTTGTCGTGTTGCTTGTCTTAAAATTATTTATTTCTTTGGGCGAGATTCGTATATTATTTGGGTTAGTACAAATTATTTATAATTTATAGGTATTTGGGTGCGTTGTGTTTTTTTTTATTTATTTTCTTGAATACAACCCAAAAGCTCTAGACATTTGCAACCGAACAGGCCAAATAAACTTTGCTTCTAAAACCTTCCTTTAGGTCAACTACACAAAACAAAGATGACGGACTCCAATGTAACAAAATAAAATTGATTTATTTACAACCTTATCTATTTACAATTTAACTCAAAATAACCGAATCACCAAATCTTCGTACACAGTTTACACATTTTACTAATCTTTTAGCCTTTTCTCCTCGATTCATATCAAACGACAATGTATTTAATTAAATCTACACCTTTTGGATTCAGGGAGCATATAATTATTAAGCTAACTCATAGCCAAGAACTCCTATTCATCAAAATTATCTTTACGAAAACACTGTTCCCGCACTAATCTTTCATTTAGCTCGGTGGGGTCTGAACAAAACAAAATTTAACTTTCACTCACTCAGTTTGACGATACAGCACTGGGACTCTGGCGTCGAAGCTCTGCTTAGGCATGGGGTATCACTTCTTCCTTCTAGGTAGTGGGTGCGCTGCGTCTCTAGGCTGTCGTGGGTATTCTACTCTTTTCAAAATGATGGGGCACTCATCAGGAAAATGATGACATCGACTTCTCTTGATCCAAATTCACGCTCAATTCCGGGAAGACTCGACCAGATCTCCAACATTAAGGCGCATCCTCTCTATAACCCCGTTTCTATTCTCTTGCTCAAAATCACTCTCAGCTCCGGGAAGACTCGTCCGGATCTCCAATATTTAAAACTGCCAATCTTTTCATCACTTTCGATGCTAAGGCACTAGGAAAGATCAACCGGTTTCCGGAAAACGAAACCTCTTTCTCGTACTGTCGGACAACTCCCGGGAATGCTCAACCGGTCTCAGACGTTTTGAAATTCCAATCTCTTCATCCCCCTGCAATGCTAAAGCACCGGGAAAAGTCAACCGGGCCCGCACGCAGAAGAGAATCCTCGAAAAAAACTCTAAGTCTTCTATTTATTTATTTTTTTTTTATAACAAAGTCCACGCCTTCTCGTGACTCCTAATCCATTCAGGAAAGCTTTCAAAAATCCACCACTTAGCCTCCATTTTCATTTCTCGGATTGGATAATCCCATAACCCATGCACGTCTTAATTACGTCATACAGAGACCACCCAAAGTCCAGTCCACGTGTTTTGCGGTCTACAAGTCCAATAAATCCTTTACAATAGGGTATTTTACTTTAATGTCAAACCCTGGTGCCATCTCCTTATCTGCGTCTGGAATCACCTACCCCCTATCGCGCACCGCCGCTTTTAAATTGGCTAAGCGTACAGACTACTGTTCCGTCCTCTAATCAAAGGCGGCTTCCTAGCATTCTAACCGAAATGTGATGAAAACAGCCTTCGATCACTTTATCTCTCTAAAAATTTTAATTTTTCTTTCAAATCGAAAGCGCTTCATCACAACCATTTGGTTGGCCCATACCTCCTGCCACACCGTCTGGACGGCGAATCGCATCACACATTCCTACGAGAGGTGTTGCCGGAGCTGCTGCGTCCGATTCCAACCCCCATCAGGTCGAGAATGTGGTTCCAGCACGGCGGTACGCCTGCACACTTCAGCTTGGATGTTCGGAACAATTTAGATGCAACATTCCCATGGCGATGGATTGGTCGAGGTGGTCCTATAGCTCGGCCACCAAGATCGCCGGATCTCTCGTGTTTGGACTTTTTCCTGTGGGGACATATGAAAAGCCTAATCTACGAGTACCCCATTGAAACCAATATGGAACTAGTCGCCAGGATCGCCGTTGTTGCCGGCGATATTCAGGAAATGCCTGGTGTCTTCGCAAAAGTGCGTCAGTCCCTGTCCCGCAGGTGTGAAGCCTGCATTACAGCTGCTGGAAGCTCTTTTGGGCAATTTCTTTGGCCATGTAAATCAATTACGTTCCTGTTAATAAAATGTTTTCTTCAGTATCTCCTCTCATTCTTGTGTTAATTCTTTAAATGTGACAGTGGAAAACTACCTTTTAACTTCTCACCGTTTGCGTTCCGACCGTACATTCTATGACGAATATTGCTCGCATAGCTGCGTTCTATCACCCCGTAAAGTTTTGCCAACTTGTTCAGATTCACCCTGTATAGACAGTCATATATAAAAAATCGATCCTGGGGAAAGTGAGTGAATAAAAGAATAAATTTCATAGACATGGTCTCTTTGTCTTGACAATTAATAAATTTTAACCGACGTATGTCATATCATATTTTCATCAAATATAGATCATTATATTTTAATCCTTACATTCTGATCAAGGTTTTGAGTACTTGTTCTCTGAATATGTAGATAAATTTTGACGCAACGAATATAGAACTCCTCTTTCCTTCCTGTAGTGAATGTGTGAACTTACAATATCTTTAGCTTATTGAGAATCTTAAGATTATATTTTGACATGCCCTTTGTGCTTATATTGCTTGTTGCACAACAAAGTATTATCACGTCTGGCTTTAAACCTTAAAAACCGTCGGAAGGGATACTTAGATATGACATCACAATGAAGCTTATCACACTAATTCCTGGAATGAAAGTTTTCATAGAACTACACGTTGAAAGTCATTAAATGTGATACGTAAGCAAACATTACAAATTATTTTTTAGCTTTAATCCTAATAAATGTTTCAAAATGCCCCGAGAAGTTTCTTTAGGATTATTGTTATATTAAAGGGTTTTATAATCAGGTTTTATGGCATGACTCTATTAAGTCGTGACAGGCATAGCTAAATAACAAGAATTCATATTTAAGTTATTTAAGAGATTAAATTTGATTCACTGTTTAGTGAGTGGAAAACGTAATGCCATCTTAATTCTTTAAATATGTTACGTCTTAGATTTTATTACAACTTTAGATATAATGTAAATACGGTTACAAAATAAACCGATTTCAAGCAAATGCTCTTATGTAGTATTATATTTCCGAAATATTCACTAAGTAGGATTTAGTAAGAAGGAATCAGTACGTAGTCATTCTTTAATAAGTTTAGAAGTTTATAATGATAAAATAAGCTTTTAGGGATTATTTTAAAGTAATTACCGTTTTTATTTGCATTTTATCAAACAATTCATACTTTAAGATTTTCTATTGTGATTTGAGCAGGATGCATTGCGCAATATTACGCAGCAGTTGCTTTTGTATACTGTTTTGAGTTTTGTATGGAGTTATATGATTTGCATGCTAAGATTCAGCTATTTTAATCAAGTAGGATTCAAAGAAAAGCTGCTTCGTAATAAATGGCTGAAAGTTGCTCGTTGATGAAAAGATTTGAGAAATGCATTCTAACGTTCTCTATTATTTTTCTACCTTACTAGGCGGAAGTTTCCAAAGTATAAAGTTTGAGCGGATGAGTCAAGACAACATAATTTACTCGCTTTTATAAACTAATGAGAATACAGATAATTGAATTTTGAATGCCGGTGAAGGTAAGAGTATAGAAGATACAAAAAAGAATCACAGCACAAATCATTACATTTTGGTTCATTCAATTCAAGTGTTTACACTGAATCGTTTTTCGGTTTCTCGATTTCCTTTCGACCTTCAACCATGGAAGGGTGTAAGAAAATATTTTGAAAGAGGAACATATATATTGCTGTATGTGTGCGGTAAGTTGAAAATATTACTATTAATGTTACATTCTTATATTAAATGATCGCAAATTAAAAAATGCATGGTTTGCATCCGTAGGAAACAAATATGTTTCTACACGTAAATACTAAGATAAAAATTTCAATGTTAACACAATCCAGATAAATATAAAGGAATTGGAATTATAGAGCATTAAGAAAATACTTTTATAGTATTATACATAGAAATGAATGTTTTAAAATGCAGGTGTCTTATACTTTTACATGCATTTTCAACATCTCTTGCAATATAGAGTTAGGTACATTTCCCCTGATAGAAGAAATAAAACTTTTATGTCAGGCCTGTTTTTTCAATCACGCGAAGTCCTATTCAACAGAAACGTGATGAAACCATACAAATCCCTGATTCGATACAATATTCAAAATTTTTAGGCATGTTATATCAACATTTATTTAATGCTATTGAAAAGTAAA
>OU015496.1:1443592-1456092 GCA_907164885.2 Dolomedes plantarius
AAGACAAAAGTATACTTTCATCTGTAGGCCTGAAACTACATCTAGCACCCAGTGATTATAGTGGGTTAAGCTCTTACCTGAAATTTGTTATTGTTTATTGGGTACTCTTCAGACCTTTTTGTAACAGTCACATATATGGTTCAATCTCGTAGTTGTCTAGCACAAACAAAAAAATAAGTAAGAAATAATAAGATATTAAAATAAATATTTTCTATCTACATGTCCATCATAATTTTTGTGAATTCAAAAATAAATAATTCAACCAAAATTTGTGAATCTCCGTGGCCTCTTTTATACAAGAAACGGCACGGGAAAGCCATTTCGTTAAATTAGATTTGATTGCGGGGAAGGTCGTTATACGGAGACATTACTGCATATTCTTATACACTTATGTATGTATTTAAATAAATATAACTAGAAAAACGGCTGAATGGTGAAAAGTGAAAAACGACATTAACTCCAAAAATAAACTGCAGTACTAAATGTTTGTGTTCTAAGTTTAATCTATCCTGAGTCAGGGGGAGTATTTTGTAGTATTTATTCCCGAGGAAAGAAAAAACTTTATTTTCGGTCTGAGCTTTTTAAAATGTAATCTAAACGTGTTATTAATCCCAGAGGATTTGCACAAATGAGGTAAATGGCTGTAAATTACGGTGTTACGAATTTTATTCATCTTAATTAAGTTTTTTACCCAATTTTGTAAAAGCGTGGTGTCTGAGATCTTGTTTATTATATTTTTAATGTTTAGATGCCCGTTTTTGGAAACAGAGCCAAAAATTATTACATTGCATAGTTAGCTACTATTTTTATTAGTGATAATAGCCTCCACTTTACAGCCATTGAGTTTATATGTGTGAGTTTTTATTTCAGATATCTTTTTTTTATTATTTAATAGTTGGTTATAAATGTGGTAAAAATTGAACCATTTATTTGCAAAACGTTATCTGATCCTGCTAAGAAATGTTGTCAATGAGGTTTTCCTTGCATAGGCTAAAGCAGAAAACGTTTCATTTAAAATAAGATTTTAAAATTACATTCTTATATGAATTGCCAAGAAATTCTGTGTAGGTAAAGGCGCGTAACTAAAACTTTTCAGTTGCATTTTTCACATTTTACCCTCACGGTTTATTCATTTGTTTTATCACCATGAAATGTCGATAAACGTCTTGGATAAAAGACCTGATTTAACATTTAATTCATGAAATTTTATTTATTCGATTCCAAGTTCACATCTGAGGAAAATGATGCTCTTAAAATTGAATATTGACAGAAAGTTTCCATTTGTTTCTCTACATATCAATGTATTATTTCATTTCTGAATAAATTGATAAGATGGCACTCTCTTGAAGTAACTGTTCTATCGCCATTAAAAATATATTAAATTTGTATATCGATCATAAAAGGTTGCACTCATTGTTATTTTTTGCATAACTCATATAAATACATTATTTTCTTTTACAAAGAGAATAGTTGAAAGTTGTCCGTAATTTTTACAATGTTTATTCTTGAAAAATTAGGCTTTCTTAGAAACTTCTGATAAGCCAGACACAAACTAGGAGACTTAAATTGCGTAATAACATTTGTACTAGACGGGAGACCCTAAATAGCGCATATAACAACTTAAAAAAATTACAAAGCCTTTCTTCAACCAATTTAGGAGATTTAGGTTTGTATACATTTTACAATGTAAATATTTTTTAACTGATAGTCCTTTATGACCAGCACACTTTAAACTAGTTGTCTAGAACATCTAAACGTAAAAGTTCAAAACAGTTAACATCCAGTGGGATCAAAGCAGTCTAGAGATTGTTTCACTGTACAGAGAACTAATAATTGACATATATCAACTGACCTTTATGAAATGCCAGTGCTATGAATTTGTATTTTCTAGACGTGTACACAACCTAACAAGAGAAACTTCCACTTGAAAGTAAGTACACAATGGTTGCTAAGGGTTAAAGAATATATATTTTATAAATAATATACAATATGCCTCTTCGCAATGAAGTAACGTTGAACTTAGCAAATTATGAATTGTTTTGCTTATTACAGATAGACTTAATAGGACACATTATTTCGAACGGGATTTGTTTGAGGGCATCCATATTGTTTTCGGTTCTTTGGAAGGAGCTATTATTAGTGTTAGGTGCTCTGACAACCACCTTTAAGGGTTGTCTGCTTTCATGTTTTGACATCTTGAGACTCTTTGACATTTTGACTTGCTACTTCCGTCAGTAGGTTTTCAATTGCAGGGTGCCTAAGATGCTACCCTTAAGATTAAACGTTGGTATGCATAAACTTTCGCAATCCCTATCTCACCATATGCAGAGCCCGCAGTTAGGGTTAGTGCAGTTTCAGATAGGCTTCAAATGTCTTTTCAGAACAGCCTTGACTTGAGAGAGATATCCATATAAGTAGTGAGGTCTATTTCTACCATTTACCATTGTCGCAGTTAATGAGTTTAGTAAATCTTCGGTGGACAAGCTTTTTTTCTTTATTCGCCATTGATTCCAAATTAAAAGTCCTGCTTAGCCGACCCGCTAGCACTCTCGTGGTCACAGAACCATGCTCATAATTCAATCGAGTCCCTTTGAAATGAATTGTAAGAGTAAATTTTGTTGGAACCACAACGTCTAACAATGGTTATCGGAAAGAATTGAGGAAAACCCCAAGGTAGCTCAAATTTCCGTGCGCAGTCTTCGCAAAAGCCATTGCAGCAAAAGGTGGACCTTCGCACTCCTAAATATTTTCTTGGATCAAGAAATATACAAGCTTCCTGTGTGCCCCGGTAATTTTGATGTTGTAGTTGTGCGAAAGACAATGCCTTAGACAAACTTGCTTAGAGTTGTTATGTTTCAAGAGCGAAAAAACTATTCTATTTTTATTTTATTGAATATATATACATGTAATAAATGCATCATTTCTAATGAAACGGGAATACAAGACTGTTACATATGCAAATAGCAGCACTGGTGAAATAGATATGAAACCGTCGCTGAAACTCAATTAGCCAAAGCCATTCCAGGCAAACAAAATATTTCAAAGCTGTGTAAAATGACAGGGAATTCTACAAAAAAAATGTGTTGCAACACCTGAAGCAAACAAAATTAACTTATTTTCATAGGAAAAATAACTTTCGAGAAGAAGAGTACGCAATTTTAAATGCAGCATTGGATTATTCTTTAAATTCAACTTTCATTCAGTAAAATATTTTTATTGACTATAAATCTTTAAAATATGTTCAACTGCGTTTTCTTTTCTACCGAAGCAAAACACTGAAGTTTATTAAAGGGACTTTTAGACAAATTTCTCTGTTTTGTAAGCAGATAAGTACCGAGTGGCCAGAATTAAAATACCCCTATTCCGACCTCTCTATATAAGGCGGTGAAAGGCAAAGTGGTGTAAGTCAGTAAGTCAAGTGGTGTAAGTCAAAAGAGTTTAACTGCATAAACTACAAAAAATTCCACCATAAATTGAACAAATTATAATTCATAACGATTATTACAATATTGCGAATAATAACTATTTACAATTCCACTATAAATTGAACATGGTGATTACATATTTGCCCCCAAATGAAAAAAGTTGAAAATGTGACTTACACCACTTTGCCTTTCAACGCCTCAATATTCAACTACTCAATGTATAAGATTCAAATTTTGTACACACACTATTCAAAACTTGGGAAAACTGATTACTCTAAAAAAAAATTTGATCCAGTAATAAACGATAGATGGCAATTTGGATTTACAATTTGAGATATGCTGAAAAGACACAAAAGCATTTTATTTGAACGTACCAAACATTTATGTGACAAGGACCTTATCACCAGAGGGAATGCTGCTCAATATGGTTCCCTTCTTGAAGATGCAAAATCTACCGTCTGTGGGCAGCTCGTTCAACTGCGGGTTGGAACTGGTCGACTGAAATGCTTCTCGCCTGCAGAGTGGAACCTTTATTCAAGTCTGCAAAGGTAACCAGATGTCCTCGATAAACAAGATTTTTTTAAGCGTACCAGCAGCCAAAAATCACACGGATTAAGATCCAGAGAACGAAATGGCCAGGTTGTCGGAAACGCACGACAGAATATTCTGTCATTTGTGAAATTTTGCCGAAGAAACTGCTCTACACAGAGTGCAATGTGTGGAAGCGCCCTATCTTGCTTAAAAGTAATTCAGTCAGGACATTGCCGCTGTTGCAAATGGGGTGCAATAAATTCTTCGAGCATCCTTTTGTAACTGTTGACCTTCACGGTGCATACCAGAGAGCCATTGAGAGTAGCCTCTTGAGCCATTGAGAGTAGAAAAAGAAAGGTCAAAGAATGAATATGGCTGAGAATCCACACCAGACTGTAAGTTTCCGTAAGTGGAGTGGAATATCTTCGAAGGTACGGGGGTTTTCCGTGTCTCAAATGAGACAGTTATGGCTGTTCGCTGTTCCACTGAGGTGCAAATGGGCCTCGTCGCTCCACAGAATATGCCATGACCACGATGCATCCACTTCAACTCTAGGAAGAAATGACAATGCAAAGGTCAATCGCTTCTACCTGTATGGCCAGCAACTGTTGATTACGACTGATCTTGTACGGGAAACAATGCACCATTTTTCTCAGTACGTTCCCCACTGTGCTATAGGGAACACCCAAGTGTCGGTTCACTGCACGTGCACTAATAAAACCTACAACATTATCCATTGACTGTTCAACAATAGCTGTGGAAACATCTTCAACGACATCTGGACCAACAGGTTTGCGTCCTCGATCCGGCTGAAATCCAAGATGTCCAGTTTTCTCGAATGGAGAGATCATTCTCCTGAGAACTTGTGGAAGAAATTGTCCTTTGCGCAGATTCTCAAGTCGACGAAACTCTCGAAGTGCAGCTGCAGCATTTCCTTTGTTTTAAAAAAAAATGTTTCACTAGCAAAGAACGTTTTGTCAGCGTGTCAGCCATCACTGATAAGAATGACATTCCCCAGTTCTTATCCTCTTTCATAACCAGAATATGACTGCAAACCATGGGTTTATGCAATTTTTGTGCTTACAGTGCGCAATTATAGTTACAACGGCAGTTTTAGAATATTTACTTTTAATTTTCTCTTTTTCCATAAGGGTAAAAGAAATTGAAAAGGAAAAATTTAATTTCGCATGTGTTTTTTTTCCACTATTATTATTTTTGTCCCTTTTCATATTTTCAGTTGTACAGCGCCACCACCTATCTGTGTTTCTAGAACATTTTTTTTTCGTGTAATCCGTTTCCCCATGTCTTGAATAGTATGTGTACAAATTTGAAGCCTTTACATTGAGTAGTTCGAAATATAAGGAGGTCGGAGTAGGGGTGTTTTAATTCTGGCAACCCGGTATAGTAAAAGTACAAGATTACAAAGGCGGATCCTGACAAGTAACGTGAAGTTGTAATGTAATGCTCGTATCGATCCCCATGTTTAATCAAGAATGCTCATTTTAAATACTTGGCTCAAAAGATGCTCCACTTCAGCCAGTTCAGTGCAAACTGCATTCATTTGTACTGTAACGATCAAAGGGATTCCCGAAAAAAAACAACAGTCCAGTGGAGCACGATTGCTCGACTGAGAGTTTTCAGGCACTGACTACTGAACGCTGGTGTTGCATTACAGAACATTACAAGGTTTCCTTACAAGTCATTCGCCACCTTTAGGACTACTGCATTCGCTGGCATGACCTTGTATGTGAGCGTTCTAATTTATCACGCAACTATAAATACATACCGTATACCATCAACATAAATGTAATAACAATCATGGTGTCAAGTGGTCGTTGCCGTTCTCTCACTGAAATGAAGATGCAGATTTCGGACGAAGATGTTTATTGAATCTGACTCACAAACATATACCTAAAAAGAAACAAAACAATTTGCACACAGCAGAAGCTCTATAATACTCTAGCCTACTCTCTAAGAATATTTCTAGCTCACTGAGAATTTTCACAGGGGGCCGTCGAAACATCTCTAGCCTTACTCGCTGAGCGTGCTACATCGGGTTCTCCCAATTTTCAACTGACTGTATCTCTGCCTCGAGTTCCAACAACCGTTTGGGGAGGGCACTTGTCACTCTGGAATTTCCACCTAGTCCAAACACCGCAATGATCTGAAAATTCTTTCTATACCGTAGTATTAAGCGCCTTTATCTAGAGGCTGTGCATATAACACTTCTACTACCAACCTTTTTTTTGTAACACTGAGTACCATTGGGGTCACCAGAGACCCCCCTTTAGTTTTTTCATTCTAATGCTTATAATTTATGACAAACATATTATTTACAATAAATTTATTAATTTACAGACACATTTTATACAGTTATCAATATATTGAACCTTTTAAAAATTGTAATTAGGCACAATTAGTTGAGGGTATATTGAAATATGCATCATGCACAATTTGGACATAAAGTGTTTGAATGTTGGTTACACACAAAAACAGAACATTTACTGCACTTATCACTATATTTTCGGTCCTCTAAACGTTCACAATAAAAACATCTATCCCTTTTCTTCCCATACCTGATTCAAGTGTCTTTGGAACAGGTACCCGCTTCTGCAGTTGCCTTTCAACTAAAGACTTGCCTAATTCCAAAAGAAACACTCTTCTCTTATAATTTGTTTTTTCTTCCCACTTTGGGATAAGGTGTAACTAAATAATAAAGCCATTCAATGCACTTATATCTAACATATTGTAAAAGATGGCCATTGGCCATCTTCTCGTCCTTCGCTTTGTTGTATATGTTCGCACTAGCTGATCCATCGTATGATCCACCAACTCCTGATTTTGCGTTATTATAATCTTGAATCATAGCTTTGTTTCGCTGTCTATGTATTCTCAATTTCGGGAGAAAAATGCAATGTGTGCAAAAGAGTTACAACTTTTCCTTTCTTTGGACAATAAGATACAATTGTCGCTGAATTTTGAAATCCAAATATTGAAGAGTTGACATGTCTTCCTTTGCATGTGACGAACTCCTGAGGTAATTTGGATCGATTTTTTCTTATCGTACCCAAAAGTGTAAAATTTTCATTCTCTAGCTTTGTTGCTAGATTTAAGCTAATAAGAAAGTTGTCTGCTGTGATATTTCTTCCACTATTCTCCATTCCTTTCACCATATCCAGAACTACTCTCTTTCCTCGATTAACTTCTCTAGGCATATTTTGTTCTTTTCCTGTGTATACCTGAATATTGCATACATAAGAAGTTTTACTGTCACAAGCAACCCACAGCTTTATTCCATATTTTCCTGGTTTTGACGGGATGTGCTGTCTAAATGGGCATTTGCCCTTAAAGGTAACCAATTCTTCATCGACCGTGGTATTCGCATGAGGAATGTAAGCATCTTGTAATGTGACGGTCCAAAGCTCAAATATATTTCTGATTGGTGACATCTTATCATCAGATCGATTTTTGCGCCTATTCTCAGCATCCTCAAATCGAATGCAACGGGATATTTCTACAAATCTATCCCGAGCCATAGATTTATTGAAAATTGGGCGACCATCATTTCCATTCCACAGGTTCGTTATTGCTTCATTATGTGCTTTATACACTCCAGCAAGTATAAGCAGTCCAAAAAAGCACAAGATATCACCTTTTTCTGTGTTAGCCGAACTATCCACATATACTGTTTTTCCCTCTTTATTTGTTAGTTTTAGAATTTCTTCCACGATATTTGCTTTTATGAAGAGTTCAAAAGTAGATTGTATTCAAAAGTAGATCTACATTTCTTACCAGGACTGTGTAACGTGTAGGCCCTGGTGGAGTTTTCATCACATTCCAACTCGGCTGTCTACCCTGTGTCTCTCTTTGTGGAGTTTCATACCATATTTTATTTTTATTCCTTGACCTATAAATAAAAATATATTTTTTATCTAAGATTTCTTAGTCAGTTAGGATACAGAAAGATGTAAGAAATGTATTTTCTACGAAGTTCTCAACAATGCGGTAAGTAATATATATTTTATATTTTATATACTTTTAGATATTTTTATATATATTTTTAGATACATTTTATTTGAAATATTTTACTAGAATTATATAATTATACAAAAGAAGTTTTTTACTTAAAGAAAGCTATTCTTTTCAGCAACATCAGGTTCTTTTGTATTTCATGATCAGACATCATTGCTATCGTCAATATATTCCTCTTCATCATCATCTGAAACTTCGTCGGCGTCTAATTCACCAGCTGATAACTCAAAATCATTTTCTTCATTCATGATCCTAGAAATTTCTTCTTGAGTTAGACATTTCTGCTTTATGCGTGCCATTTCGAAACACTTCTAACTGAACATGCTATAAAACTTTCTATATTGATTGAAATTCTTTTCACCTGATTAGTGCTGCAATCTATAGACAGAACCAGAAATCTTTTATAGATATCCCTGAATTATAATATTATTCTAAATAAATTTGGTAGTTTTTAAAATTCATACTAAAATTTTTGCGGGGTCACATATGACGCCAATGGTACTCAGTGTATAAATTGGCAAAATTAATTAAAATTTATGAGCATAAAGAAATTTTTATGTATGTATGGTATGTTAGGGTTTAAATGAGAAAAGTCAAATGTTTTCAGAATTTTAGAAATCATACAGAAATTACAGCTGTTTGACAAAGACACAATGGGGTCACTGGTGACCCCATGGTATTAACAGGGTAAACAGACATGCTTACGAAAGAAACTGTCTCAGTAATGATAATATCTTAAAATAAAAGGAAAAATGTTTTGAATAATAATTTTCAATCACTAGAAAAATTGTTCTCCCATTTTAAAGATATATTGAATTCCTATTCTAGAAATGTCGGTTTTCTTTTCCTAGAAGTCTTTTTTCTTCCCTATTTGCATATGAAATGAAAGGATTTTTTCCTAAACAATGTAAATATGAAATTCCGTAACCAATGAATTTATGAGATAAATGTTTTTAAATATATATTCAAGATGTTTTCGGAGCTTAAATATTTTAACAGGTTTTACTCTTTCTTTCTAATCTGTTCTCATTTCATAAAAGTTATTTTGGTTTTTATAAGAACCCGAAATATTTTTACTTTTTAGCTTTTTCTTTTTATATTTCGCTGGATTTATATTAGAGATTTGCTCTCTAAAATCTTATAATGGAAAATTGATTAAACGTTCCTTTTCCTGAAAAAATCTCATTTTCTGAGATCCAGAAGGTATTAGTTTCTGAAGACATGAATTTTAATATCGATATATGTATTCCATAAATGTTATAAGACGTTTGAAATTCCACTTTTATATTTTTCAGAACGATTATTTTTAATGGCGATACCAGAAAAGTATTTTAAAGTTGGCAGGACATTTTTTGCGAAAATTACAAAATTTATCCGAAATAGCAATTTCCATTTATATTATTTTATTCATTTTTGACTTGTATCACGAGAGTTATAGGAATTTTTAAAACGCTTTTATAACAGCAATAGCTAAGAATTCAGTGACACATTTTTATGATATATATATGTGGAATAACATCGCTGTTTTGCATCAATTTTACATTATACTTTGGATATGCATTTACGATTTTGCCCAGAAATACTTTAATAGATTCTTATATTCCAATAATGCAAATACTTATTAATTTTTTCAAGATTACCCTTTGTCTAAATTTCAGTCTTAATCTACCTTATTATAAAAATTACTTTACATTTTATTTATTAATAACACGAATCTTATCTATGACTTCATATCTTATTTTTTTTTAAAGCAATTACTGTTTAAAACTGTTTATAAAGTATTTTAGTAATCTAAACACACTGGTGTGCAAAACATAAAGACCGGCAGTATTAAATCCGTTGGATTAAATCCGAAAAATTAAACGCAAAAGCTAGAGATGATATACGTAAGAAAACCTGATCAGTAGAAAGATGACGCACGCGTAATTTTTTAGATAGTCACGTTGCACGGCACGTGACAGTGCTGAGCTTGATAAAAGGTGTTTTTTATCAGAAAAGTTAGGGATTAGAAAGTTAGTGTGCTCGTCGTTGTAAAAAGTTAAAGTGAATTGTAATTGTGTTACAGCTGATATAAATGTCTGGTAGCATTCAGTTAGGGCCTGTTCACATAGGAGTCCGTTGCGTTGCGTTAAGGAAAATATGACGTTGAGACGAAAATAAACCAATCATAGGCCTCCAAACGATTAGCAATGGAATTTTTAACGCCTATGATTGGTTTATTTTCGTCCCAACGTCATCTTTCCCTTAACGCTACACAACGGACTCCTAAGTGAACAGGCCCTTAGATGACTTTGCGTGTAGTAGAATAATTAGTAAGCTCGAAGAAGGGTGCAGGGTGAATAGTGTAGACTAGGAGTTTGGTATCGGCCATAGCATTGTTTCACGTGTGTGGCAGGCCTTCAAAGCAACAGGGACAGCTGTTTGAAAGATCGTTGTTGGTGGCACAAAGGAAACGGCACCAAAGAATGACCAATATATCGTCTTACAATCCAAAAGAGTCACACGACAGACGACAGGCAATATTGCAAAGCAACTGAAGACAGCCACAGGACACAAAGTGTCATGTTTCACTGTGGCCAGACGTCTACATGAAGGTGCTCTATTTGTCCGACGGTCAGATCGTTGCAAATCGCTAACGCCTGCACGTCAGGGACACCATCTAAAATGGTGTAAAGACCACAATGATTAGACTGCCCAGCAATGGGGCACAGTGCTCTTAACCCATCAAGCGCCGCTGTATGAATCGCATCGTCTAAATAGAATCTTGCGTATTTTTTAGAACATTACTTGTCTCCATTGATGTGTAGTTTAAATTTTTTTTTAAAATCTGCATTCCTATAGATTTTACGTTAGGGTCCAAAAATGGGAGACTTGTAACTTAATGGGGGTAATGCTTGTTTCTTCCGCGTATGAACATCCACGCCGTATGTTACGCTAAATTCAAGGAAGTAAGTATTTAAAACATCCTGAAACGAGAATTCTATATTATTTATTGAAATAAATATACATTTTTTAAATATCACTGTAATTTTTTTAACCAATGCGGAGGCACTTGACCTGAAGATATTCGCCTATAATACACCGCAGTTATGCTGGACATTTTTTTATTGGGGCACCATATAGGCGGACCAGTACTAAACCATATGAAGGGACGATACAAACGGAGGCATTTTAGTGGCGTGACGCCGGGATTCGATACGAGCACCCTCGGCACCGAAAGCCAGCGCTCTGTACCACAATGCCGCCACAGGCCCATATCATTGAAATGTTTAATCATGTATAATAATTTCCTGAGGCAGAACGTAATATCCACTCAATTCCGATAAATTTCTGTTAAGTCCATTTCAGATAATGAAAATGCGTTGTTATTCTTTTGCAGAGCTTATCTTAAAGTTTCTTCGGTAACATGTTTCATGATCTTCGAGGCAAATTACATTTGAAAAAGTTCATAAGGTGATTTCATCGCCAATGCAGTCCGTGTCTCTTCAAGAGTTGAGATTTTTCGGATTCAATAGACAACATTTGATTTGATTTTATCTTTATAGTGGCTTTATTTTCCTTTGTTTTTTCTCTTTCCATACTTGTATCGTCATCTGAAGTATCATTTGTAATGGCTCTTTTTCTCTTCTTACGCTTCATTTTCTTGTTCTCTAGATTTCTAACCTCCCACAGTTTGACTTTTAGTTCAACTTAGCCAGAGATATCCACAGAATGTTTCTGGACTTTCACCTAAATCATTTTATCTGCAATATTTTCTTCATCAGTCACGTGACTAGGATCGGGGAGAAAACAGATAACGCTACTTTCATCTGAGTATTCATCAATGTCCAAAGATTGCATACTGTCCGACCACAGTACGAAGAACCACGGTTGGCATAGTGCCAAGACGATTCTATTTACGCTGTAGGTAAGGCTGCTGAGGAAGGAGGGGGAAAAGTCTAGTATTCTCTCGACATTCTTTAGAATCGGTTTCTAACTGCGCTTGCTTGCTTTTTCCTCGTCTGTTATTTTGATTATTATATTAAAATTAATGCATCCTTTACCCAACACAATTGATCGGAATAAGCCGTTCCGTAGTGATTGTAAACGTATAATACACAATGTAATTAAATTGTGTGATAAAGAAGCACTAGAAGGAAATGTTTTTGTTCCGCTTTCGCAATCCCTAAAGAGAGCTAGTGAAATGACCGGGATATCATGTCCAGAGTAAAAAGAATACGCAGAGAAGCAAAGGGTGAAGAAACTCCAAAATTTGAATCTCCGAGGAAACGTCAGAAAAAAAGAACCACCGAAAACGTAGCATTAGATAATTTTGATTGTGATGTAATCCGAAAATATCCACTCCTATAACACTCCTATTTTTTAAATAGATTTGCTTCTTTCTTTTTATTATTTTGAAATTATTATTCACATATTCGATCAAAAATAAAGTTTTAAAAAATAACTTTAAAATTGCGGACAAAAAGCAGTCTGAAATACATTCCGTATTTCATAAACAAACACATCCGAAAA
>OU015496.1:1461092-1493592 GCA_907164885.2 Dolomedes plantarius
ACTTCCTTTCGCTTCCTCAACACTTCCTTAACACGTCATAAACACTCGTATCTTCCTCACTTCGCTTCTTTAATCTAGCTGCTTGGGTATTTATACTAACCGTGTATGCCGAAATTAGCATATCTCAAGCGGCTTCTTTAATTTATTCACTTAAAAGTTCGATTCTATGTGAATCGAATCTTATGTAAACCTTACACAATTATGTTTAATTATACATAAATACCAACTAATAAAGGAAATGTGGAGATACTGTATCCTACCAAATTGAAAGCATCTGCAAGACTTTTCGTGCATACAAAATCTAAAAAAGGGAGAATTTATATACAGGTTCATCAAAAAAGTTTGGACACATTTCGAAAGCTCATAATTCTAAAATAAATCGAGCAAACGCAATAATATTCTTTTCAAATTAACTTGGCAGGTGTCCAAGATTTCTAAATGTAACTAGTACGCAACCGTGACGTTGAACGTTGCGCAGAAGAGATGCGAGGTGGAAGAGGTCTTCGTTCGGCTTTCCGTCAGTGCAATAGCAACCGTTCAGGAGAAAGCTCAAGCGGTCGTTGTTTGCGATAAACACGACGGTAATTTCGCTGAACTGTTTCAACAGATTTCTACTCCGCTAACCACAACACACATTCAGCTTTCTCCTGAACGGTTGCCATTGCACTGACGGAAAGCCGAACGAAGATCTCTTCCACCTCGCATCTCTTCTGCGCAACGTTCAACGTCACGGTTGCGTACCAGTTACATTTAGAAATCTTGGACACTTGCCAAGTTGTTTGAAAAGAATATTATTGCGTTTGCTAAATTTATTTTACACATATAGAACATCATGACATGAGGCTAATCATTGAAAAAAACAATAACAGAAACTGAATCCCGAGCGAAGCCGGGTAATACATCTAGTCTATATATAAAAACAGTTCCGTAACTGACTCACTGACATACAACGCACAGACCAAACCGCTGGACCTATAGAGCTGAAATTTTGCATGGCGATTCTTCTTATGGTGTAGGGATGCATTAAGAAATATTTTTGAAAAAATCCTCTTGAATTTTTAAAAATTAAAATTTTTAAGCTGATTTAGTAACATTTTTTTAAAGTTTGCATTTATAATAATAATTTGAGGGTTATAAAATGTATATCGCAAGAAAGATCATAAAAATTCCTTTACAACGAGATCTTTTTCGAATCTATACCTCAATTTTCTGATTTTTGGTGAATTTTTAAAGATTCATTTTTAGAATTTAATTTATTAAATGCCGATCACGTGATTTCTTTTCCTGGTACTTTAAATAAATTTATCGTCACGTGCATAACGACTAAACAGACAAAAAAGTACTTTTTTTCTTGCTAATCCTGCAGACGATTGGACATTATTTTGTCTATAAAAATATCCCTTACGATTTTTTTATAAATATATATTTTTACATAAATTGTATACATTGATCGTCGTATTTATTTTAAATATATATATTTATTTTTTTTTGGCATTAATTGCATACATTGACCGTTGTATTTAATTTGAATGTACTCCGTAGCGAAGTGCGGGTTTTCAGCTAGTATAACATAAACGAATAAATTTCCTTATATTACACTGGTATAGAAAAACTATGACTGAATGAATAAATTAGCATAATAGAAGAAGTATCAGGCAGAACCTAAGAAAGCCCAATCAGAACATTAACCGAAGACAAGTGTACTATGTATTGCCTAGAGGTAGGTGCTGCGTATGTGTGGACATGCGCAACACGACGTACTGGGCGTTTTGTAAGAGCACAAAACGCGAATGCAGTCTTCACCCAGTATTGGAGTGGGTGGTAAAGTCGATGGATCGATTTTACAGTGTGGCAAAACTGCTAAGTTATGCTGAAGACAGTGTGTGGTCTTTTTCTAAATTTTCTTGAATTTTCAAATGTAAAGCTGTAAGGTATACACAAGATTCGATTCACAAGAATCGAACTTTTGAGTGAATGAATTAAAGAAGCTGCTTTAGATATGCTAATTTCGGCATACGCGCTTAGTATAAATACCACGCAGCGTCATTAATGAAAAGGGGAGGTTATTAAGGTTGAAAAGGTGTTATCCTGCGCTAGTGCTTAGCGGGCCAGAAGTTTACGTGGCAGTACTGCTGGTTTGACTTACTGTTCGTGAGTATAAAAATATATTGTTCTTGAAAGCTGTGTTTATACATTCCGTACAAGTAGTACGCATGCTTATTGCTGTAAAAGCCAATTATATGTGCAACGAATTCAATAAACATTGTTTCATGTATAAACTGTGTTTGCTTCAAATTCAAATAGAGTGCCACTTCAAATTATATACACCCAAGTCTGGGTAGAAGTGAATATAGATTCTCTATAAAGCAATCATGAATTTTATCTTTAGATATGTGTTTTGACACATGAGAAAGTTCCTGGACTAGAATTCTCCTCCGAGTGAGCGGACCTCCTGAAATTTATTGATGGACCTCTCAGGTATCCATGGTCCACAGGTTAAGAAACTACGTCTAGTGCACCTACCTCTAGGTAATGTGCTAACTGTTTTTTTTTTGTTCGATTCTGCCTGATATTTCCGCTGTTATGTTATTTTATCCATTTAATTGTTAATTTTTGCCCACTAGTGCATATATAGGAATGGCTAATTGGACTGTCATATCAATGGTCGTACTACTACAATAGTAGAAAACAATTTGAAAATATCCGAAAACACTCTACGCCTTTGTCGGTTGAATAGAAATTCATATCTCATCGACATTTTGTTCAACTTCACAATGTATTTAAGCGCAGGTATCACTTGTTGCACTTCTAGGACAAAACTACTAAGCCGCTGAATAATATTGTATCTTGGTGTCTGAGGAATCAAAAACTCATAGGACAGGGTGGAGAATAAGGTGGAGTGAAAAAAAATCAAAATCATGAACTTAAAATGCCTATATGGTGAAAAGTTGCCAATTACATATCATATTTATAATAAGAAATCTCAGCTAAATCAAAAAAAAAAATTTTGGCTGCCAAAATAACTATAATTTTCAGCAGTTTCGCCCAGTTTGTCCCAAAGCTAACAAAAACAGATTGATAAATTATAATATTCAAAATTAAAGTACCTGTAGCTTAAAGAGTTTTTCAACGCATCGATGGGCATTTAAAATAATGGTAATTGAACATATTGAAAATAAAGCAAGCGGAATTCTTGAAAAAGGATAGCAATGCAAAGAAAAGGTAGCTCAGAGAAGTCAAAACATTCAGTTGCGAGACAGTGAAGAAAAAATAGCTAACAGACGTTCTTCTCCTGTTATGGTACACATTTTAAATTTTTCAAGTTCTTCTTCAAACTTCTGGACAAAAAGGGTACTTTGGAGAGACTGGAAAAAATTTAGAATCATCCGAGAAGATGTCTGTAATAAGCTTTGAAAAGATAGAAACAACTTTTCTTGATGTCGCCCTTAAGGGACTTAGTTCAAATCAATGATATATCTACGAAATGTGTGCGAGAATTTCAAACGGAAATATTTCCTTAAGCTTGTTCCGAAAGGATCCAGGAAAAATCAATCATTCCAGGTGGTTAAAGACAGTAAATATAATTTTGAGGATATAAGTTTCAACAAAAGACCCATCGGGGAACGTGAAAGTTTTAACAGAGTATTATTAGAGTATATACGCATGCGCATGTTTTGATATTAAAACAAAGACATCTTGACTGCATGGGATTTTACAGGGAAATATAAAAAAACTAGCTGAAAACCCGCTCTTCGCTACGGAGTACATTCAAATTATTACAACGGTCAACGTATGCAATTTATGCCAAAAAATAAATATATATATTTATAATAAATGCGATGATCAATGTATACAATTGATGTAAAATATATATCTATCTATATATATATATTTATAAAAAAATCGTAAGGGATATGCATTTTTTTTGGATAATATCCAATCGTCTGCTGCATTAGAAAGAGAAAAGATATTTTTTTGTCTATTTAGTTGTTACGCACGTGACGATACATTTATTGAAAGTACCAGAAAAAGAAATCACGTGATCGGCATTTAATAAATTAAATTCTAAAAATGAATCTTTAAAAATTCCCCAAAAATCAGGAAATGGAGGTAAAAATTCGAAAAAAATTTCATTTTGAAGGAATTTTTATGATCTTTCTCGCGATATAAATTTTATAACCCTCAATGTATTATTTTAAATGCAAACGTAAAAAAAGTTACAAAAACAGCTTAAAAATTTAATTTAAAAAAATGTAAGAAGAATTTTTGAAAAAATCTTTCTTAGTGCACCCCTACACTATTAGAAGAATCGCCATGCAAAATTTCAGCCCTTTAGGTCCAGCGGTTTGGTCTGTGCGTTGTATGTCAGTCAGTCAGTCAGTCAGTGAATGAATGAGTCAGTTACGGAACTGTTTTATATATATAGATATACCTATGTTTCTGCCTCACGGGCAAATGAGCATAATAGATCGAACATTTCAAAGAAACGCATATTTTGGTCATACAGAAAATATTCTGTTGGCAGTGTTGGCCTACAACCGGAAACACGTTCAACAGCTGGGTCTTCGAAGAATTTTAAAATGCAAACAACGAGCAAAAGTAGAACAAAATGTTCGTAAATTTAAGAATCATACGTTAAATTTCACTCCACACGAATGCACAGTAAGGTGGAGTAAAAAAGCTCGCCAAAAATATGTTTGTCTCAATTTATTAGCCTATATGCAGAAAATTTGCCACCTATAAGTGTTATCATCTGTGTGAAATTTAAACTTCCTACAACGTAATTTTTGGCTGCCAATTTGGCACAAAAATCTTTATTACATTCTAAGATTCATAAAATTTTCGTGTCGTTCTTCGCTTGTTTTCTGTGTGAAGTCACCACGTGAAGGTGGCTGCATATCGAAATCCACCACACTCCCCCCTCCGTCTTTAAACCAGGGGTGTGCAACCGCGGCCCAAAGCAAGTATTAGTGCGGCCCTAAGAGAAAAAGCTCAAAGCGAAAAAAAATATTAATAGCCTGCCTCGATTTTAAAAGTAAAGCTTGTAGTTTTAAGGGGACAGTGAACCTTCAAACCTAACTTTTTTCGTTTTGAATGGATTTGCTTGAAATTTTAATAAGTACCCTAGATATGTAAAAGTGGTTAAAATTTAAAAATGAAATATTAATAATTTATGAATTATGATTTATTAATTATATCAAAAATTGGCCTCATTAAAAATGTTCCATGCGCATTTCTTTTGCATAATTTTTATTTACAGGATACGTTATAGATCTAACAATGAAACTTATTGCATATTTTAAGCATTCATCAAAAATATAAAGAGAAAAAAATAATAGTGAAAACATCCTTTTTATTACGCAAAATACCTATAAGTCATCTTTTCAAGTACAAAATTTAGAAATTCTGAGCTACGAAGCATAATTTTTTTTTCAATAAGATTTATTCGATATACAGTTAAGTATATAAAACTTAAATTTCAAAGCAATACGATAGTTAGAAATGCGCCCGGAGCAGTTAGAATATTCGTACGACACGAAAATTTTTATTTTGAGAAAAGCACATTTAAAGTTATTGCTATTAGTAACCACATAATATCTAAATTAAATACAAATGCCTATAACTAGGAAAGTAATCGCAGAAATTTCGAAAAAATTTTGCAACACATTCCTAATCGTCCGTAGATTCACAATTCAACAAAAAAAAAATTGATATTTTGGACAAATTTCACAATTTTGAAGGTCCACTGTCCCCTTAAGCTTTATATTTTGTCGATGTATGAAAGAACTGATGCTACTGACACGGATCGATATGTCTTTTTATTAGACGTATAAATGACGAGTTTATTGTAACTGAAGAAATCGCGTAAATACGCGATTTCTTCAGTTACAATAAACTCGTCATTGTAACTGAATTGTTGTTGTTCCTAATGCCTCCTGGCCTGAAGTCCCAGACCATATCCATATATAGGATTCGGGCTGAGTACTGCGGTTCCAGTTAATAATAGCACCACAAGGGTCGGAGTTTGACTTTGCTAGGTGGCACCACAATTTTGACCCAGCACTTCCGGGGGCGATATAGGGGGGAGGGGAACATACCTTCTCCACCCACTGCCTCATGGAAGGACTTTCCGGTTAACAGATTGAACGTGCCCGTATCCGGCCTAGACACGAAACTCGATTCTCAATAACTCTTGCCAACATATTTGGTATAGTTACAGATGGTGCCCCAGCTATGATAGGCAAAAAAGTGGGACTTGTAAGATAAATAGAAGACGATGCCATTGCTATTGAAAATTCTCATTTGATGAAGTACCATTGCATAATACGTAAGGAAAATTTATTCGAAAAGGGAAAAAATGGACCATGTTATGCAAATCATAGTCAAAAGGGTGAATTTTATGAAGGCTCGGGGATTGAATCACCTCCAGTTTGAGGACTTTTTTAAAAGCTTGGATGCTGAATATGACGATATCGTATGTTTAAAAGAAATAAGGTGGCTCAGTGGAGAAAACATTAAAAAGTCTTAAAAAGGTTTTATAGACTACTTGGTGAAATCAAATTGTTTATGACATTGAAAAGTAACCTGTGCCAGAACTTGATGATAACTCGCTTGCAGATTTAGCAGATTTTGATAGATTTGAATGCCCATTTGAATGTTTCAAACACCCGTCTTCAGTGTAAAAACCAACTTATCAGTCCATTGTTTCAAACCATAAACGCGTTCCATATGAAACTGAAATTATAGCAAGCCCAATTAAATGTTAACAAATTTTGCATTTCAAGACGCTGACGAAGCATAATTCAAAAAATATTATAAAATACACTGCCTTACATTCCGATTTAGTACAAAAATTTAAAAATTGATTTCAGGACTTTTGGGAAAATAAACAATTGCTTCGCATCTTTGCTACTCTATTTACAGTCAATATAGATATAATGCTAGCAAATTTTCAAATGGAAGGCATAGAGTTGCAGTCTGACATCTAACTTAAAGAGAAATTCAATCAAGTCTGTTTGTTGTACTCATAAATCATACCTGCCCAGATATAAATATTCCTCACTGAATAGTCATGCGTTATTCTAGTCATCAACATTTGGAAGCACGTACATCTGACATTTTGAACATTCTGACATTTTGAAGGATTGGAATGACCCTCTATCTATAGGGGGTTAAGCGCTGCCCCCAAATTGTTTATTTAAAATATATTTTTGTCAACTATTTACAGGTACATAAATGCCGATAATCCAATAAAATTGGTGTTGTCAGATAGCCTGAACTTTTCTGCAAAGCGCTACAGGATTAATTTTGTAAATTTCGTCCACGGAAGGAATTTATGAGCGTTTAAAACACACTATACTAGATTTTTCACCGAATAATTTAAATTTTAAAATATTAATTGCATTTTTTTAAAAAACGAAAAATGTATACACATGTAAAATTTCTTTCTCTATGACGGAGTACAATTTTTTTAAAAAAACCTTTGAATCCAAGTCGGCAATCCGTGGACAAATTTTCTCCATACGTTAACATTGAGGTGAGCGAATCCAATGGGGTTAGTACATAGCAGCCTTAAGGAAGGAGAGAGTAGCTAGAAAGACCATAAAATAAGATCATGATGTTATACTTTTAGAACCAATCAGTCCATTGTTATGGAACCATAGGATATTGTCCAGAACCAATCAGTGCACTGTGAACAACTATTTTCAAGAGTGGATCACGCTAAGAGTCAAATTAGAACCAAAATATCGGATGAACATCTTAACAACACCATGAGAATTGCAACCACTTCAATCGACCCAGATATTAAAGCTTCAGTTTGTCAAATTCAATGCCAAATATCACATTAATTTTATGACTCCTACAGTTATCTATTTAATTATAAATTAAATATATAATGAAATAAATACGTATGTTAACTATACATTATACTTTTTTTACTCATCATTTATTTTTAATGCTACGCATATTTTTGTATGGTCCAAGACAATTCGTATTCTTTCAATGTGGTCGAAGGAAGATAAATGGTTGGACACCCCTGCTTTAAACATCTATATATTTAAGTTGCTAAGCCGACTATTTGGGCATTCCTTGAGAGAAAACTGCTGCATCAATTTACTTCATTTTCGTTTTAAACGAAAGATTATAATCTGTAGATTTGTAAAAATTTGGTTTTTGTAACCGCAATATTTATTATTCAGCGATAATTTACAATTAAAAATTGATTTCTGCGCATGCTCAGTGGCATGTTTATATCTGGCTTTAGAAACTATCTGTTTCTGCGCATGCTCAGTGACATGTTTTAATGATAAACACGTTTATTCGAAAGAGTCTCTCTAGATCTCTCTCTGTCATTTTTATTTTATGATCATTTTGTTTGTGGAATATAAGATTAAACTTGATGGAAATTGTTTATTTCGGGGTGTTCAATTAGCGGTAATTTAGAATTTAAAAAAATTGCGTTCTGCGCATGCCCAGTGACATTTTTAAATCAGGCGTTAGATACTCACTAAGCACGAGGCCACTTAACCACATTAATTTGTTTCTGCGCATTATTATGATTTTCAACATTTGGCAATGACGTCTTGAGTATAATGTGTGTATTAGTACATTTGTTTACTATCTAACCGCCATGTTTTGACGGGTACCAACTAGTTTGAGTTAATTACCTCATAGAACTTGGCGATATTTACTTTTGGTTTCAAATTTGGGTAATGCAATTCTAGATTCTCTTCTTGATCTTATGGATCCATTTCGTGAGTCACTGCCAGACACCGCAGCTGATACTTCAGTAACTAATTTGACTTAAATTATTAGTTACTGAAGCGTCAGCTTCTCTTATTTTATGGTCTTTCTAATTACTCTCTCTCCTTCCTTAACCAGAATTAAAGTTTGGTCTTTTCAAACGTCAAAGTATATACCATATTCTGATGAATAATGCTTTCTCTCATTTTTCAAGTCACTGCGAGTTTTTATTTTTTATTTTTTCCCATCTGATTGTACTACGATAAACTTCTTTAGAAGAATTTTCTTTGGTAATTATTCCCATATCTTTTGAAGCTGCATTTATAAAAATTAACCTATCAGACACACTAAATCTGTCGCAAGCCTGTTCTGCATTTGGAAGTGTAGTTCTCCTTCGCAAGTTGAAGGAGAATCTTGACTTATAATTATGTTTTTCGTTTCACGTTGTTTAGATTCAGTATCTTCATATTCATTAGAACAACTTGAAGAATTCAAAATTTGTACCATAACAGAAGGTGAATGTCTATGAGATATTTTTTCTTCACTGTCTTGAAACTGAATGTTTTGATTTTTTTTTCTGCTGCCTTGTCTTTGCATTGCCATATTTTTTTTCAAGAATTTTAAGCTACAGGTACTTTAATTTTGAATATTATAATTTATGAATCTGTTTTTGTTATTTTTTCTGACAAAGTACCGAAATTTCTGAAAATTAGTTATTTTGGCAGCCAAAAATTGTATTTGATTTAGTTGAGATTTCGTTTTCTAAATAGGCTTTGTAATTGGCAACTTTTTCCCATACAGGCGTTTTAAATTCCTGCTTTTTATTTTATTTTCACTCCATCCTACTGTAGAATCCTCGTTTAAAAAGATACCGTAAGATATGCAGGCATTCAGACACACAAGGATTGTAATAACACACGACGCTGTTCGATCAATTGCTCAAATCTGCCTACGAAGTAATTCACGGTAGATTACAGAGAAAATGAAAACTAAGGTAATGGTAAAGTAAGTTGTTTACTGAAATATATGCAGTAATTAATTAACAGGATACTGCTCACCCTAATGTTCATACTAATCAAGATTTTCTACATGACATGACCATGCTTCTTTTTTGTTCATTTGATCTGTTGTTCTTTCTACGGAAAATAAATGTCGAAAACCTGCCATTCAGAAATATTGCTTTAAGTCAACACGACTATTTCAACCCCTTAACACTTTCAGGGGCAACAACCTCTACCATGTGCACGGTGCAGATTTTTTTTTCCGATTTTTTTAACCTAAAAAATCTTGAACAAATTTCCAATTGAAGGTTGCAAATTGTTTTTACCTCTTTAAACTGATAACAGATGGCAGCACTAGCCCTTTTTCTGCTCATTTAATTGAAATACATTGAATGCAAGTGAAAAGAAGACAAGATTTAGGCGTTCACACTGTGCGAACGGCGCCCCTGAAAGGGTTTTAACTGCCGACGAAATCTTACGTGGTGCGCTCCCCAGTGCCACCGTTTACCGCAAAGGCGCTTAGTGACACGGTGCGCTTGACGAAAAACAGTGGCACGGTTTATTTTTAGAGTAGTCATCTAATTCACTGTCAGACCTATCCATACAAGATATTGAAAATAACTCGTATCACACAACGATCTTCGAAAACAGAGCAAAAGAGGAAAAATCACACTACCTATTCAAGCACGTTCACACATGATCTACCACTTTCAAATTTCACCCTCACATGCCCCCTACCCATTTGTAAAAAATGAGCATGACCCTGTCAAACGATAATTCAAAGTGTCAAGGTCAATATATCATATTCCAAAGCAGTGGGCGTAGTTATAGGTCTATAAATACATTACAGTGTCAAGTAATCTGCGAAGACGTCTATATACGCCAGATGCAGTTAACGCATCGACTGCGCAAAGCGTATATATACGCCCGCGGCAGGTAAGGGGTTAAGACAACGAATAAGAAAAAGAAATAAGGAGCATGACTGTAATTTTGCTATGAAAACATTCATAAAACCATTAAGTAGATGCTAAGACGCTTGTAAAACATTTTATCTGATATATCCGAAGGAACTAACGAACAAATATTTAACAGAGACTACTTTTAAAGAGTTATTTTTCCTTATTTTTATATCAGTTTATGCTTGAAATGAGTGCTGCGATACTGTGCCTCTGTATTCCACGCTACTTCAAAGTCTGCAGTTATACTAAATTCATTTGGAGTAAATAATCGATCCTAAAAAATCTCATTTCCCTTTGACTTTTCCTACATTAAAATTTTTTAGTAGTTCTTCAAGTGTGATGTTAAACCCAAAAGGAGATTATGTCTCTAAAAATTAAAAATGGAATTTTATGACTTTCACTCTTTCTTTCCTACATCATCAAAAGGATGGATTTTGAACATACTAATACCTAGAAAGAATTCGGTTCAGAGTAAAATTCTGTGTAAATAGAATTATTCAGAAACCTGAATTTATTTGATATGAATATTTAGGAAACAAAGTTTCCGTGTTGCCGGATATTCGTTCAAAGGAATCATTTGGAAATTTAAATTCAGTTTTATATTTAAGAGTTTCGATTTGGGGCTTTTTGGAAATACTCATTTAATTTAGTTCAAAGCATGTAACTGAATATTACGCTTTTTAAAAGCTGAAAATGGGATGCTTTATTCGAGAATTTTTTCTCAAAACTCTTAAAAGTATAATGTCAAAAAATATCATAAAATTTCCAACTGTGACTATGATGAAAATTGCACGCCATTTTCATTGATGTTTAAAAAAAATGGAGAATAGCGTTTGGTCATTTTATAAATACTAAACACAAGTGATGGATATATTCTTGGATGTTTTATGTAAACGTTATCGGTTTTCTGTCGGATTTAATCAATCGCACGTCTTCCTTGATAAACTATTCATTCAACCGAAATACTTCAGTAGTTAACGTTCGCAGTATTAAAATATTTTGAATGTCATGTTTGCTCCCACCACAGTTCAGTAATGTTGGAATTTTTTGGATCGTAAAGGTGTTTGATATATCTGAAGTCTTCTATTAATTAGGGAATAGAAAAAAATAGAAGATAATCCTTAAACAACCTTTAACTGAAAGGCCAATTTTACTGCCTTCAATTATTGTCTAGTCTTTCTCTTACTTTATTCAAGAGTGTGGATTTTGCTTTTCGAATTTCAAGTGAGCTTAATTTACTGTGAACTATAATGAGTATTTAAAAACTCCTCTATTCCCTTGTCGCGGTGTGGTGTACTTGATTTGCTACTTTTCGTGGTTTTCTCTATTATTGTCTATTAATTTTTTATGTAAACTGCACAAGAGTTACTCATAGATATATTTAAGACTAGCTGAAAACCCGCACTTCGCTACGGAGTACATTCAAATGAAATACAACGGATAATGTATGCAATTAATGCCAAAATAATAAATATATATATATATATATATTTATAGTAAATACGACGATCAATATATACAATTGATGTAGAAAAAAATATATATATTTATAAAAAAATCGATATGGATATTTTTATGGACAAAATAATGTCCAATCGTCTGCCGCATTAGCAAGAAAAAAAATATTTTTTTTGTCTATTTAGTTGTTACGCACGTGACGATAAATTTATTTAAAGTACCAGAAAAAGAAATCACGTGATCGGCATTAAACAAATTAAATTCTAAAAATTAATCTTTAAAAATTCACCAAAAATCAGAAAATGGAGGTAAAGATTCGAAAAAGATTTCGTTTTAAAGGAATTTTTATGCTCTTTCTCGTGATATAAATTTTATAACCCTCAAATTATTATTTTAAATGCAAACTTAAAAAAGTTACTAAAACAGCTTAAAAATTTTATTTTTAAAAAATCCAAGAATTTTTCGAAAATCTCTCTAAGTGCACCTTTACACTATAAGAAGGATCGCCATGCAAAATTTCAGCCCTTTAGTTCCAGCGGTTTGGTCTGTGCGTTGTGTGTCAGTGAGTCAGTTACGGAACTGTTATATATATATAGATAAGTATCTCCAGCGGGCTCAGCAACCATAGATCTATGTTTCTCCTGTATTATTAGCTTTTTGGCATAACGAAAACAATGCTAAATGCCCAAAAATTTGAAAAGTTGAGTTAATCTGAATTATTATTTGAGACCAGCGTTCTTCCTGATACTAAGGTATGTGAGGTATCTACTTCTATTTTGAATAAAAAGGTAAACTGTGGAAAGGGCCTGGTCTTTTCCAATTTTGAAAATTTGCCAATGATCAGTAAAAAAGTAGGTCTTGGAATTTTGTAACAAAAAGATTTATAATCGGTTTTTATAAGCTGGACAACCCTTAAAGGGGTCCAGGACACAAAATTGTTCGAATTTTCGAAAAGAAATTTTATTGCATTAAAAATTTCTGTTTTCTTTTACTCTTAAAATTTTTAAGAGTAAGTGTTGACGTTTAAATCGTGTTACTATCTTAATTATAACAGGAGACGTTATTATTTTTTTTCCAACATTCTAATTGTAGCCAATAGTTGTTTAAACCTGTAAGTGCGTTTTTCAGCATGATGGGTTTTTTCCCCATTTCTAGTCTTTAAATTGTTATAAGTCAAGAACCGTTAAAGATAAGTGGTTGAAACTTGGAACATGTCTTTTTCAACTATTTTTCTTTAATTTTGATTCAGCAAATTTGAAAAAAAATATTTACTTTTGAAAATATGATTTTTAAAAAATATGTTACATCATTTTTTTTGTAATTTTTAATATAAATATTTTTAATTCTTTTAAAAATTAATAATTAAAAATATGCTGAATAAAAATTAAAACTTATATATTTCTATTTAGTTAAAGGAAAAAGAATTGAAAATCGACAAATAATATTTCGAGTTATAACAATTTTAAATTACCCAACTTTTTATAGAATTTTTTAATTAAAAAAATTTTTAAAAACATTTTGAGAAGTTTTATAAAGTGATTTTGTTTACAAATTATATGATTAACCATCACAAAAACATTGAAAATTTTAACCTAATAAATAAAAAAAAACTTTTAAAAGTGTCCATTAAAGGGGTTTAATGACGGTGAAATGTAAATACGTTATGAATGTTGAATAAGTTGGAAAGATCATTTATGTGCTTAAGGGGATAAGGAACCTTCAACCTCTTTTTTTTTATTTCGAACTTTATAATCTATATACAAAACGAAAAAAATTAATGTTTTTTTTTTCGACATTGAAGACATTTAAAATTCTCAAATAAGTATTTTGTGGCAGAATAAGACCCTGTTTTTCAGTAAAAATTTCAAAAATGATAGCCATTTTTTCAAAATGCCCCTTGCGTATTAATTTTCTTCTGATTTCTTCCAAATTTCTCAGGATTTTTGATTGAAGTGTTTGTCACAAAAGTGAGTATCATGCTTTAAAACCACAAATATTTTCCAAATTTGTAGACCATGAAAGAAAAAAGAAATAAGATTCAAAACCATAAAAAAGTAACTGGTTGATTCAGAAAAAAATATATTTAAGGCTTTTTGATTCTTATAAAAGAAATTTAATTTCACAGTTGTATTTTTACCATGTTTTTATTAACTTGCTTTCTTGTGTGTTTGTTTGTGAATGTGTTTGTGTGTGTGTTTGTCTAGTACAAATCTTGCAATCGATTTTTAACTAACTTCCCGACTAGCTAGACATTTGAAACTTTTAGAATAGCTAAGAACACGATTACAATGACTTTTTTAATACTTTTAGCCACTTTTAAACATAATTAAATTAATTTTCAGTTATTTTCAGTTAATTTTGTTTTGTGGACTGGTGCAGCCATCTATTGGCCGGAAAGGGAACTAGTCAAATGCAGCAAGTCAAAGAAGTCAAATGCAAGTTAACTTCCAATTAACTTCATTTTCTTTCAAGATGATGGGATAATTCATCGAAAAAATTTTAAAAAAGTATCTATTAATACATAGAATTGTCAAGTTTATACGATTCAACAGAAAATTTAAAAACATGGTATATAAAAAGTCTTTTTATCTTGTAATTATTATATATATGGTGAATTTATATTTAAAAAATTAAGGTTTTTAAATGATATGGAATGCGCAGGGAGCATTTTGAAAAAGTCCTGCGATTTTGAAAAAAAAAAATCCTTACTTTGAATTTTAAGAGTCTTCAATTTAGTCAAAAAGAACATTTATTATACTCATTTTGTATACAGAGTTAAAAACTGAAAGTCAAAAAATTCAAGGTTGATTGTTTCTTGTTCCCTTAAGGCTTCTGTTTACTAACCCTATTGGATTCATTCACCTATGGAGAAAATATGTCAAAAGATTGCTGACTGGGATTTAATTTTTTATTGTACTCCGTAACAGAAAAGAAATTTTACACCTTGGGGCATTTTTCGTTTAAAAAAATGCAAATAATATTTTTTAATTTAAATTATTCGGAGAAAACAAATTTGGTATAGTGTGTTTTATATGCTCATAAATTCCTTTGGTGGACGCAATTTATAAAACGAATCCTGTTGCAAGGTGCATAAAAATTCCGGCTATCTGAAAATACCATTTTTATTTCATTTTCATAATTTATGTAGCTTTAAATAGTAGATATATTTTATCCATTCTGTTTTAGTGTTACAGAGGTCAGTGAATCCAGTATGGTTAGTACACACCAGCCTTAAATGACCCTTTTTACTGGGATGTATTTCCTGCAGATTCAATATATTTCCTCTCTTTTCCCGTATTTCTGTGAATGTCAGGTCAGACGTAAGCAGCTAACTTGCACCTCTGATTTAATAGTAGATGTCAAATGTCCATGATTCGAGATGAATGCATTTTGGTATTAAAAAAGTTTTTCCATTTTCTCTACACCACATTATTGCTGAAGAAATATATTTCGAAAGTAATAACTGTCTCATCATTCATGTCTAGCAAAGTGCATTTGAAAATTTCCCAAAAAATAGAAGTAGTAAAAAATATATATTTTCTTCCAAAATATGCTTTGTGAATGTGTATTCCTCCTAGTTGTCACGTTCATTCATTGGGAGTAACAAACTTTGTTTTTAACCAGACTTTCATCGTGGTTGAAAAGATAGCTGTCTACATAAGTGATGCTTTCAAAAGATCCCTGGGAGCGGATTCCATACTGCTCCCTTTCAACAATTTTTTCTTCTTTCTTTTACTTCGAAGGAAGGAAGAAAAGGTCTCAGACATGGGTTTATAATTTTCGATTGAATGTTTTAGTGTAGAAAGCTTAAAGTTATTATTTTTTTTACTGATTTGGAGTAAAACTATTCGGCGTTCTTTTCCAGCAGCCTAAAAGAATCAAAAACTGCAAATTTGTAAATAATACAATATTATATGAAAACTAGCTGAAAACCCGTACTTCTCTACGGAGTACATTCAAATTAAATACAACGGTCAATGTATGCAATTAATGCCAAAATATAAATATCTCCATATATTTATAATAAATACAACTATCAATGTATGCAATTGATATAAAAAAACGAAAAAATATATTTATAAAAAAATCGTAACGGATATTTTTATAGACAAAATAATGTAGAAGAAAGTATTCAAATTAAACCTAATGGAACATACTAAAGATATAGTACAGTTAATATTGTACAGTTTGAGGAACATTTCTTTTACTGTATGTTAATATTTTTCTGGATAGTGTCAAATCGTCTGCAGCATTAGCAAGAAAAATAATTGTTTTTGTCTATTTCTTTGTTATGCACGTGACGCAAAATTAAAAGAAAAGAAACCACGTGATCAGCATTTAATAAATTAATTTCTAAAAATTAATCTTTAAAAATTCCCCAAAAATCAAAAAATGGAGGTGAAGATTCGAAAAAGATTTCATTTTAAAGGAATTTTTATTATCTTTCTCGTGATATAAATTTTATAACCCTCGGTGTATTATTTCAAGTACAAACTTTAAAGAATGTTACAAAAACAGCTTAAAAATTTAATTTTAAAAAATCTAAGAAGAATTTTTCAAAAATCTCTCTTAGTGCACCCCTACACTATAAGAAGAATCGCCATGCAAAATATCAGCCTTTTATGTCCAGCACTTTGGTCTGTGAGTTATATGTCAGTCAGTCAGTCATTTACGGAACTGTTTTATATAAATAGATGAACATAAAAGAATGTGTAAAAGACAGAGGGTGTTCTATCTTAGGTGTTCTGCAATAAAACTATATCCGTGCATTAGAACATATATCTATAGAGCCCGGTATAAAGGACTTAAGTCAAAATCAGTGATTTAAGTATACCAAGTTATTGGCTTTTATACCAATCTCAGAACAATAATTTTGACATGAGTCTTTTGTACAAATAAATGTACTGTTGTATACAAAATTGATAAATTTAAGCCTTTTATTCAAGTCAAAACATTTTTGTTTTTTGGGTTTTTTTATCAATACTAACAAATATCTAAAAATTACCTCTTTTGACATCATTACATTTTTTGACATTATTACCTTTTTTGAGCCGTTTATACCGAGCACCATAGATATAAAAACACCGATGAAATAAAATTTTCTTACCAATTTCCGGCGGAAAACCTCTTCGAAATGTTACAAGGGAATCGCAGAGGGAAATGAACTCTTTCTACTAAGAAAATATTGGAAAATAATTCCAACAAATTGAAGAGAGATTTCAAAAATGTCATCTAAACGTACAATTTGTTTATACCAATTAGACTATGGTAGCATGTTTCCCTTCCAGACTTGAACCCACATGAGATCCAAAGAGAGATGTTTCTATATACTTAAATAAAAATGTAAAGCCATGGAGATATTTGATATCAGTGTAAGCCAGAAAGTATTCCCATTTAATGGACTTGTAAATCCGAAAACAGCATAAGACAAAGAACACGTTATAAGGAAAATTCTGCTCTTCCGGGACTCCGTTTCGTTTCGTTTCGTTTCGTTGTTTGAAAATTTCTAAGACATAGTTGCCCTGGGCCGTGTAGACGAGACTGAACAAACGAAATGAACCTAGAACTATAATTCTCAATTATTCAGAGCATTTCTACATTAACTTGGATATAAACATGAACTTTGACTAATAAATTAAAATTCTATGCTTATATCTCTTCATAATTAAATTAACATATTTTGAATTTTTCAACCTTATCTGCAATTCGAGTTTCCAATAAATTTTATGTTTATGCATTATTTAAAAAGTGTGTGGCTCAGTTCAGTTAACGTTAAACTTAACTCTTACTAGTAGAAACTAACTGAACCACACAGCAATTATGGGATAAAAGATTCTAAGACAGCTCATAAGGTCGCTGGGTTTTTCCTATGACTGTATTGTGGATACTAAGAATTCAATGTTCAACAGTTTGAAAACCTTCAATGATGACAACTTGACAATGCTCAAACTTGTTAATGATGACAAGCATGTTGAAAAAAACTGACTTTATTGAAAGGCGAAAACTCAGCTAGTACAAGGCAATGTTTAGATACTCGGCATTTCTAAGAGAATGTCGGCATTTCTAAACTTTAAACTTGAAGAAGCATTCCAACAGAAATTGGCAAGAAAGGTGCTCTCGCAGTACATCATTACAACCCATAGAACGGCGAGCAAAACACACGACACTCCTCCCTACAAGACTGCATGCAACTGATTACATCGCGGGAAGGAAGATTAGCGATGGCAAAAACTGCAGCAGTATCGCCATCTAGTGACAATTAAACGAGTTATTTAAACTTCTACACAAAAAAAAAAAACGCAAAAGTAGAAAATCAAAGTCCAACAAAATGTATTAAATCTATATTGTACTGTTTTTATTTATCTATTCTAGAAGTGAATCGAAAGATCCATTTAAAAAAAATCCATTTAATCATCGGACCTATAGTTTTGACGTTTTTGGTAGTGGCACCTTTTCTATAGTGATATAATTAAAGGGTTATAATTAAGGTTCCGCTTTGAAAGGGTCATAAAAGGAAACTACTGGACTAAATGTTATCAAACTTGGTAATAGTTTAAAGGACATCATGGGAATTTCTTTTCCACCCCAAAAAAAAAAGTTCAAAAACTCACCACCAGGGGGGAAATGGCGCTGTATGCAATATTGTTATGCAATATTGTTATGCAATGCTGTATGCAATATTGTTGGGTCGGAATCTAACTTAACCATTTGTTACACGGGTTTAACATTTTGTATACCCTTAAGAAACAACGACCTAAACAAAATTACCATTTAAAGTGTGTGCATTTTGGAAATTGTTTTCTTACAGATCGCTAATTTGTGAATTTTGAAGCCTTAATTCGGCCCTCAGACATGAAGATATCGGTTTCAAACTTTTTTAATCGTCTCTAAAACGAAACTGTTTGTGGGGTTATGCAAAACCGCAATGGCTTGTAATTGGCTTACGGCAGGAAGAAGCAAATGATTTATGCAGATGCTCTTTAAACATTATTTGATTTTCCAGATAAAAGTGAACCTGCTTGTCAGAGTTCCCATTGTTGCGAATAGACAATGTCTCTAACCATGCTAGACCGTGCTTTTCTCGTTAAATGTTATTATGAATGCGATAGTAGTGAACGGCGTGTTTTGCAAAGGTATCGTTCAGTAAGAGGAATACGCCGAGGGCCAATGATACCGCACATTGGTACATGTGTCACACTGTTATTTAAGCAACATTTTACGAATGAACGGATTATAGACCAAACTTCCCCCCAAAATGGCCACCCCGGTCACCAGACCTCAACCCCTGTGACTTCTGGCTATGGGGTTATCTCAAAATCACTGTTTATGGTGATAATCTAAAGAATTTGGAGGAATTGAAAGATGCGATACACCGACATGTCCGTAACATTCCTTCTGATATGCTAAGAGCTACTGTTGAGAATGCAGTAATGCGATTTAACTTGTTTTCGGAAAATGGTGTACGCCACATTGAAAATGCTTTGTAACACGTTTCAGAAACGATTAAACACATTTTAAACCGATGTCTTCGTGTCTCATTTCGTTTAACAATATTGCATACAGTGCCATTTTCCCCCTGGTGGTGAGTTTTGGAACTTTTTTTTTTGGCGGAAAAGAACTTCCCATGGCATCTGTTAAACTATTAACAAGTTTGATAACATTTGGTACAGTAGTTTTCATTTTATTATATCAAAGTGGAACTTTAATTATAACCACCCTGTATATTGGTAATATTTTTATCATGGATTTCTCATGGCAGAATGCTGAGTTCTGCTGCATTCTCTAGGGTGACTACCGCTTTAAACACGCTTAGTTCTTAAAAAAGGGAACGGTGGACCTTAATTTGAGCAAATCTCGTCATTGTAATACTGATTGTGTTATTGTAATATATATATATATATATATATATATATATATATATATATATATATATATATATATATATATATATATATATATATATATATATATATATATATATATATTTCTGTAGATTATTAGTACCAATATAATTTTTTTCAAGTAAAAAATCATTTATGAAGCTTCTACAAAGTAATTTATAATGGGTAAGTATAGTAATAAATTTTAAATCTGTTTTTCTCAAAACAGATTTTTCAAGGTTTTTTGATTTTTTAAATGCTCTATGCTACTTAATTTTTGTTCAAAATTCATGAAATTGATAAGGAAGAATTCTGATGCAGTTTACAAAAAACTGGGCATGCATTTGACAATTCGACTTCATTAAGGTAATTAAATTTGATTTATAACTTTTATAAAGGCAAAATTTTGATGAAAATCGGGATAGAATTCAGATAAGAACCTCTCAAAAATTAACTATTCAAGGGATTGAATAATCGATACCCAGATTTGTTTGTTATACAGTTTAAAGAGATGAAAATGCAAAATCGAGGGAATATCACAAAAATTAAGTAGCGAGGAGCATTTTAAAATTTTGTTTATAAATTTCAAATGTTTTGAAAAATCTTAAATTTGTAATGAGATTGTAAATTTCTTTTAAGGTATTCTATTTATTTATAGTGAAATGTATATATGCACAAAATTTCTTATCTCTATGAGGAAAAGTAAAAGAAGTAAATTTTAATGTCCACCGTTCTCTTAAATGACTTAACTTTCAAAAGCAGTAAAATAAATAATCTTATGGATAATGTTATTGTATGGTTTTCTATTGACAAAAATATTGTTCCTAGAGTTGAATAGCTTTCTCTAAACGCTATGAAGTTTGGAAATATATTCCCCAAACCAAAACTCTTCCTTAAACTCCACATCTAAGCAAGCCACTTGGTAAATTTCTCGTTTTATAAATGTACTTTTGTGCAGTTTCGGAATTGGAAAACATAAATTTTGGTAAGTTAGTTAAATATATTTTCCTATGCAGTTCTTGGTGTTTTCCCGTTCCTGTTTAAGGGTAAAAAATCACAGTCATTGTCGTAAGTGCTCTAGCGTCACATTCAAGAAGGTGACGTCTAATTTTATAAACAAATTTATGATTGCGATGTATCCTGATTAAGCTAGAAAAGTGTTTAATGGTTTGCAAAAGTGTACCTACTCCGCACTCTTTGTTGACTTATTCTTGACATCGAAGATTTCAGTCATTTGTGTCCGCTAATCTGTTCCAACCCACATATCCAATTCCCACTGAAGGAGAAGGCAATATCTGTTTGTTGGAACTCTTAATAACATATATGGTAACCTTTACTACCCTCAAAAGGTAGTATAAGGCTGAAACAAAAGTTTCGAAGTACAAAACGTTAAGATTTTCGGATTTTAAATAAAACCTTGCAGGAAAAAAAACAAAAATATATCTTCAGTCCAAGGAACTATCCACCAACCAACCTGAGACAATTGGATATCCACACTTCAAGTTCCTGCAAAAACTCGTAATTCCTATCAGATCTCTTTACAAAAATTTATCACTCAGGGATAATTCAAATCCCCTGTGCTAGTTAAGTGTTTCCGAAACACTATATACAAGACAATCCGCATAAGATCCTAAAAATAAATTAAACACTGTTAAGAATATATTTCGTATAGAAAATCGTGAAAATCCATCTGATCTGGAGGGATGTAGTATTTAATTAACAAGTTCTTGCTTAGTAAACATATGGTCACACATGTTTTCCAAGCATATAACAACAACACACTTTGGTATGTAACACACAGTGATTTCATCTATTGCTGTATTTGCTGTATCATGGTGATCTCAGATGATGTCTCTTCGTAATCAAATTAACAACTGAAATATTGAGAAACACGATGCATTAGAATTTACGAAAACATAAGAACTATTGGATTCGCCGTGACTAAATGCAATAATCAAAAGACAGACGTGGGGTCAGAGTTCTCCGCCGGGAAACGTGTTTTCATACTCGGGAAGAAAGCATCTACGTTTTATCCTACAGAAAATAGTTGAAATAAAAAGTATTTAACAGTTGAAACAAAAGTTTTTAACTTTTCATATGATGTATTGCAAAAAATACCTTGATGGTAACAGGGGAGTGTTTAAAGCATGAAGCAGACGGTCTTCATTCTTAACAAGAGGTTAGGAATGTGGTGCTTGTAATGAATGTACAACCTAGCCTCATAGTGCGTTCTCACCCATGACACCAGCAAAAGACAGTGCTCTGAAACTGCAGAATAACTGGTGATCAATAAGTGTTACTGAATACTAGAAGCGTAAACTTCTAGAATTCAGTAGCACTTATTGATCACCAGTATTTAAATGTAGTGAGAAGAACAAAGCATAAGGTAGTTTCTCCACACCATGTTTTAATTTGTAAAAGGACGAGACAGATTTTCTTTTTAGGAAAAACATGACATGGCTCACGACAAATATATTCAGCCGATTGAAGTTATGGTAACCATCTAAATTCGACTAATAAGATTCTTTTGTGTTGTAAGAAATCCGTAGTATTATTAATCTCTTATAATTATCATCAGCACTAATTTTAATTTAGTTTGTGTAAAGAAGAATAATGTACATTCAAAATCTCCGTTTATTGAAAACAACAATGGCGGGCATTAATTTCGAATGCAACGCGAAGAGCTTTATTTTGGTATGTAAAGTGTTTCGTCTCTTGATTAAACACGTGATTACAGTTGTAAGTTGAATCAACGTCACATAATTAGTTTCCATTCTCCGAAAAAAAAAATCTGTGTGCAGTTTTTTTTTTTTAAATCTCATATGACTTTCATCAGCTACAAGATAGGTTTCTCTGAGAGGTAATCTCTCCTGTCTGCAGATATAGAATACGTTTTCTTATTTTTTTTGTGTTTGCCTCAGATTAAAAACGAAACTACTTTTCTGTTAAAAAGTGCTGGATTGCAAAAGTAAGGAATGACTGTAGAAAATAATTTTTACATTGTTTTAATAGTATTAAAAGTTCTTTTCTTTTAGTGAGAGGCAGTGGCGGATTTACAGATTTGCCGCCCGTAGGCTATTCAATTTTTGCCGCCTCTAAATTTTGATATCTTAGTCCACAATCATATCAATTTTCTATCAATAAAATTCCAACTTTATGATTTGTGCTCCATCATCCTCGTTACATCAACTTTTCCCGTATGGTTAGTATCATTGAGAACTATGGTACCGTGTTAGATCCTTGATTATTTTTACAGCAAAGAATTATCAAAAAACATTATTTTAAGCAAAAAATATCTCAATTATGAACCACTTTTAAAGTGAGGTAAGGTATGTCTTAAAACTATACAATACTTACATAATATGAATAAAGCTTACATAAAAAATATACATTTGGCGAACGCTATTGCGATATTCTAAAAATTCATGATCATTAATGTATAATTAATAAAGCGTTTAGAAATTGTTTATGTACAGATGTTGAAATATTTATTATATAGCACTGTATATAGGACTATATTTCGATTTTTGTTAAATATTTTAATTTCTCTCCAATTTTCGAAATTCGTATTTTGTGTGTGTATAATAATTTTTTTTAATTTGTAAATCGAAATAAAACATTTATGAACTAAATTTGCCGCCCCTTAAAATTTGCCGCCCTAGGCTCCAGCCTACTCAGCCTGCTGGTAAATCCGCAACTTGTGAGAGGCCTTAAGTCGTCGTAGATTGAGTTTTTATGGTCGACAGCTTCTATTTTTTTTTCGATATATTGGGTGATTTTTCTGTTAAGGATTCTTTCGAACCAAAAAAAATATATTTTTTAATCTAAATTTACGAATTTTTAAAATACTCGTTTGGTCCAGATTTGGTACCTTAATTGATAAAATAGTTTCTTATGTTTGTTATTCGATTTTGCTCTATGTCACTCTGACGCTTTTGTCCCATTTAGGAAAATCTACTGTCTGCAAACATTTACTATATATCCAAAATCAACTAAAGTGCGCATGTGATAAGCGAAAAAAACATGGCCGAAACAAAGAAGCAGTTGAAATTTTTGTAGGGGATGTCTGTAAGTCATAGACTACACTGTAAAAATGTAATGCTGTACAAAAACGGAAGTTTAAATAAAGCGTAAGAAAGTAAGTTTAAGATGAAAAAGTGGGATACGCAGAACAGGTACACTCACAAATTGGAAAGATTAAAACCTGAAACAGATATTTTTTTTAACGTGAAGCAGCATTTCGTTTCCACGGTGTAAGCGCAAAAGCTTAGTTTCGTCAAAATTACTATCTACATCTTCCCCATTTTGGTTCATCTAATTCGGCTAAGCACCTGATCCGGACAACAACTACAGAGGCTGTTCGCGCATTTTTTAGACGATTTTGGTAAGTGGTAATAAAAAATCGCTTGCTGCAAAAGAAATAATTGCAATTGTACTATGTTTTTAAAAGTCAAAATTATCGTCTACGGCTTGAAAGTTTTGTTTTTATTCAAAATGGCGTTTTTAACAAAGCAGTGGTTCGAAGGCTACATTTACGCTCTTTCCGAATAGAAATATGCATACTCCGTTATCCAAAAACGATGTGAGAGTCATGGTTTTGTGATATCTAAAGCGTCGATAGCTAATATCGTCAACAAGAAAGGAAAAAAATCGTCAAATTGGAGCCTCAAGGGGGACAAAAATTCCAAACAAGTATCCAAGGAAAAAACGGACATCTTCGACTATTGCAAAGGTACGTTGTTTAATGTTAAAAGAAAATCCCCCTAGTCAAAGGACAGTTGCAAAATCATTAAAATGCGCGGTGTCCACTGTAAACAAAATGATAAACGTTGATTTAAATCTTAAGAAAGCGAAAAAACGCAATGTGCATCGAATTCTTCCAAATCATATCGCTGAACGCAGGACACGCTGCAGAATTCTATATGAGAAACACTTATCCAAAGAAAAATGGAAAACAATTGTCACGATAGATGAATCATGGATGTATTTAAATGATTGCAACAAAAAAAGAGCCATTTATTATCATAAAAGGGGAGAAAAAAATTTAAGTACATGGTTCAAAGAATCGAAAGAAAGTTTTTCTAAGCGATTCACGATTGTTGATGGTTTTTCTTATAATAGCAAGTTAAAAATAAAGAGAGTGGAAATAAATGTCAAGATTATCTCCAAATACTATCAGGAACATATTTTATCGCCAATTTTTCTGAATGAAATACCATCGCTTTACCCACAGTGCCATCAATCTGTGAGACTCCATCGGGACAAAGCTAGCAGTCACACATCAAAATCCACTATAAATTTCCTAAAAGAAATGGAACAAAAATCTGGTATCAAAGCCATACCCTTCACTGATATCCCTACTAAATCTCCCGATGTATCACCTATGGATTTTTGTGCTTTCGGACTTTTAAAATGTGCATTATCCAAACGTCGTCCCAAAACCCTTACAGGACTCTGGAAAGCTGTTCAGGAGGAATGGGATAGAATACCTCTTCTGACACTTCAAAAGGCATTATTATCCTGGAAATTGCGGTGTCGAAAGATAGTTCAGAATAAGGGATGCCAAATAGAACATTTAAAACACAAGAATTTTATGTAATTTAGTATAGTGAATACAATATACATCGTCTAAAAAATGTGTGAACAGCCTATGTATAACCTCAAGTAATCTTCAGTTTTTATTTTGTTTAGCTGTTGTCATAGTTGAAATGCATCCGGAGAAATAAAAGAAATAAAACCTAATATTCATTTGTCACATTCCATGTATTTCATGTTACGAACATTTAACAGAATGTTATTAATAAAAATAATGGAGACACCGCTTAAAAAAAGAACATGAGGTAGGGCGTATGCATATCACGACGACGTCATCTGTAAGAAGTTTATACAGGTTGTCCATAAATTACTGTCGGGGTTTCCTTTCCTCATAACTTTTGATTAAAGAACATAACGAAAGACATTATTACATATTCGTAAAGTATAAATCAAAAAGTTTTTTTTTAATCGCACAAAGCTGTGAATACACAAAATAATAAATCATGAGCACAAAGTTAGTGTCCACATGGCAGCCTTATGAGACACGTAACGAAATGCAGGAATACGTAACGCAGATCCTGCCAAGTGTTCTCCAGGATTTGCGGTGTAACACAATGGCGGCTCCAGGGGGGGCAGTAGGGTCAATTGCCCCCCCCCCCAAATAAAAGAAAAGCCCTGCGTATTTTTTTCATAGTCTAAAATTATATAATTGTAGACCTAATACTAAATGAGTTTAAATTTAAAATGAGACGATGTTTATTATATATATATATATATATATATATATATATATATATATATATATATATATATATAACCCTAAGAGCCGATGATGCCCCCCCCCCTAAAAAAGCTCTGGACAAGAGCCGCCCCTGGTGTAACCTTTTCCACTACACAACGTCGCTTCAGGAGTACGCACAGGAAAGATTCGCCTTCAGAAAATTCTGTTCGGACGTTGGTTAAATCATTTTCAGGGAACGGGTAGCGTCCTACACCAAAAAAGAGCGGGAAGACCTATCACTTCACAGGAAGATGTTGATCTCGTCTAGCAGTCCAGAGGGTCTCAGAGAACCCTCACACATATCTAGAACTGGAAAGAGATGGCCCGAAGGTAAATATTTGGTGTGCTTTATCGTATACTCAAGTTATCGAGCTATTTTTTTTATCGAGAAAGCAGTAAACTCAGTTAGTTAGCTGGACATGCTACAGTTGTATGAGGTTTCTCAGTTGCAGTGCTGTCAGCTACATGTGATATTCCAGCAAGATGGTGCACCATCACATCGGGGCCTAATAGTACGTGAGTTCCCGGATATGACCTTTCCCAACAGTTGGTGTGGGCGAGATGGACCCATTCCATGGCCTCTGACATCGCCAGATATCACACCGCTGGACTTTTTCTTGTGGGGGTATGTCAAGTACATTGTCTACAAAACCCCTGTGACATCACTGCAGGAACTCAAGCGCATAATTGCTGCTGCGATCCAAAATGTTACACCGCAAATGCTCGAGAACTATTGGCGGGAACTTGAATTTCGTCTCGGCATGTTACGTGCCACGAAAGGCTGCCATGTGGAAACTATCTAACTTTGAGCTCGTAATTTCTTATTTTGTGTATTCATAACTGCGCGATTTAAAAAAAAACTTTTTGAGTTGTACTTTACGAATGTGTAGTAATGTTTTTCGTCGAGTTCTTTTATTAAGAATTTTAAGTTATGAGGTAAGGAAACCCCGACAACAATTTATGGACACCCCATTTAATACTGTGAAGTACAGATATTTGCTACCTCGCACAAGTAAAACAGTTGATGCAGCATCAACTTCTATGGAATTAATGGGCAAAATGACTCGCAGTGTGCAGAAAGGCATAATAACTAGTGGAAGGGTTGCAGGGGTGTCTTAACTAGTAGAGCAGAAAATGGCAGTGTACTAGCAGGCGCGGTAACAAAGATCATGACACGAAACAAATTAACAAGGTGTTGCCCCTAAACGAGTGTTATGAAAACATCAACTTAAAACTGGTTCCGGAACATCCGTTTAGAAACTACACGGAACCGGTTTTACTTCGCTCCTGCTCGACCAATCGGACATTCTCCAGAATTTCTTACAAAGTTTAAAAAAAAACGTTGGCAACAGGAAAGGTGTGGAAATTTTTGACTTTCCAGCTGAAGAACGTTATGTGAAGTCAGTTCTCGAATGTTTTCGGCGAGAGTGTCCGTCGGTGTTCTTTTAGAGAGGGTTTTCTGAAGCACGTGGCTGCGCGAGTGGCACAAGGGAGATACAACTGGTCTATGACGGATTTGTACAAATGCGGAATTGGCCGATGTTTCTTGGTTTTCGTGCTAAGAATCGTGATGTACAAGTGCCAATAATTTTCGTGCTAAGAATTTTGATGTACAAGTGCCAATAATTTTCGTGCTAAGAATTGTGATGTACAAGTGCAAATAATTTTCGTGCTAAGAATTGTGATGTACCACGTGCAAATAATTTTCGTGCTAAGAATTGTGATGTACCACGTGCCAATAATTTTCGTGCTAAGAATTGTGATGTACAAGTGCCAATAATTTTCGTGCTAAGAATTGTAATGTACAAGTGCAAATAATTTTCGTGCTGAGAATTGTGATGTACCACGTGCAAATAATTTTCGTGCTAAGAATTGTGATGTACAAGTGCAAATAATTTTCGTGCGAAGAATTGTGATGTACAAGTGCAAATAATTTTCGTGCGAAGAATTGTGATGTACAAGTGCAAATAATTTCCGTGCTGAGAATTGTGATGTACAAGTGCAAATAATTTTCGTGCTAAGAAATGTGATGTACAAGTGCCAATAATTTTCGTGCTAAGAATTGTGATGTACAAGTGCAAATAATTTTCGTGCTAAGAATTGTGATGTACAAGTGCAAATAATTTTCGTGCTAAGAATTGTGATGTACAAGTGCAAATAATTTTCGTGCTGAGAATTGTGATGTACAAGTGCCAATAATTTTCGTGCTAAGAATTGTGATGTACAAGTGCAAATAATTTTCGTGCTAAGAATTGTGATGTACAAGTGCCAATAATTTTCGTGCTAAGAATTGTGATGTACAAGTGCAAATAATTTTCGTGCTAAGAATTGTGATGTACCACGTGCAAATAATTTTCGTGCTGAGAATTGTGATGTACAAGTGCCAATAATTTTCGTGCTAAGAATTGTGATGTACAAGTGCAAATAATTTTCGTGCTGAGAATTGTGATGTACCACGTGCAAATAATTTTCGTGCTAAGAATTGTGATGTACAAGTGCCAATAATTTCCGTGCTAAGAATTGTGATGTACAAGTGCAAATAATTTTCGTGCTAAGAATTGTGATGTACAAGTGCAAATAATTTTCGTGCTGAGAATTGTGATGTACAAGTGCCAATAATTTCCGTGCTAAGAATTGTGATGTACAAGTGCCAATAATTTCCGTGCTAAGAATTGTGATGTACAAGTGCAAATAATTTTCGTGCTGAGAATTGTGATGTACCACGTGCAAATAATTTTCGTGCTAAGAATTGTGATGTACAAGTGCCAATAATTTTCGTGCTAAGAATTGTGATGTACAAGTGCAAATAATTTTCGTGCTAAGAATTGTGATGTACAAGTGCCAATAATTTCCGTGCTAAGAATTGTGATGTACAAGTGCAAATAATTTTCGTGCTAAGAATTGTGATGTACAAGTGCAAATAATTTTCGTGCTGAGAATTGTGATGTACAAGTGCCAATAATTTCCGTGCTAAGAATTGTGATGTACAAGTGCAAATAATTTTCGTGCTAAGAATTGTGATGTACAAGTGCAAATAATTTTCGTGCTGAGAATTGTGATGTACCACGTGCAAATAATTTTCGTGCTAAGAATTGTGATGTACAAGTGCCAATAATTTTCGTGCTAAGAATTGTGATGTACAAGTGCAAATAATTTTCGTGCTAAGAATTGTGATGTACAAGTGCCAATAATTTTCGTACTAAGAATTGTGATGTACAAGTGCAAATAATTTTCGTGCTGAGAATTGTGATGTACCACGTGCCAATAATTTTCGTGCTAAGAATTGTGATGTACCACGTGCAAATAATTTTCGTGCGAATAATTGTGATGTACCACGTGCAAATAATTTTCGTGCTAAGAATTGTGATGTACCACGTGCAAATAATTTTCGTGCTGAGAATTGTGATGTACCACGTGCAAATAATTTTCGTGCTAAGAATTGTGATGTACCACGTGCAAATAATTTTCGTGCTGAGAATTGTGATGTACCACGTGCAAATAATTTTCGTGCTGAGAATTGTGATGTACCACGTGCAAATAATTTTCGTGCTGAGAATTGTGATGTACCACGTGCAAATAATTTTCGTGCTGAGAATTGTGATGTACCACGTGCAAATAATTTTCGTGCTGAGAATTGTGATGTACCACGTGCAAATAATTTTCGTGCTAAGAATTGTGATGTACAAGTGCCAATAATTTTCGTGCTAAGAATTGTGATGTAACACGTGCAAATAATTTTCGTGCTAAGAATTGTGATGTACAAGTGCAAATAATTTCCGTGCTAAGAATTGTGATGTACAAGTGCAAATAATTTTCGTGCTAAGAATTGTGATGTACAAGTGCAAATAATTTCCGTGCTGAGAATTGTGATGTACCACGTGCAAATAATTTTTGTGCTCTCCTAACTTATGTCTTAAATAAAGTGTGGTGAGTGAATTCCAATTTTAATCTTTTATTTTTTTGAAATGTGCTGATCTTTTATAATCACGGCCACAACAATAAAGCATTTACAACGAGAAACGTGTGGAAGACGCTGGAAGATATCAGCTAAAGAATGTCAAAAAGTGGTACATAATATAGGAAGAAAACACGAGACTATAGTACGTCAAATAACAACAGAAGTGAATACGAGCCGCAATGGCCCTGTTTCAGTAACAGCAGTTCGTCAGGAACAGCAAAAATCCAGTAGTTATCGTTGTGGTACAATCTAGATACCGTTTCTTACTGGCATCAACGCAAAAAAAAGCATCAGGTACTGTCCGACCACAGTACGAAGAACCACGGTTGGCATAGTGCCAAGACGATTCTATTCACGCTGTAGGTAAGGCTGCTGAGGAAGGAGGGGGAAAAGTCTCGTATTCTCTCGACATTCTTTAGAATCGGTTACTAACTGCGCTCGCTTGCTTTTTCCTCGTCTGTTATTTTGATTATTACATTAAAATTAATGGATCCTTTACCCAACACAACTGCTCGGAATAAGCCGTTCCGTAGTGATTGTAAACGTATAATACACAATGTAATTAAATTGTGTGATATAGAAGCACTAGAAGGAAATTTTATTGTTCCACTTTCGCAATCCCTAAAGAGAGCTAGTGAAATGACCGGGATATCAATGTCCAGTGTAAAAAGAATACGCAGAGAAGCAAAGGGTGAAGAAACTCCAAAATTTGAATCTCCGAGGAAACGTCAGAGAAAAAGAACCACCGAAAACGTAGCTTTAGATAATTTTGATTGTGATGTAATCCGAAAATATCCACTCCTATAAAACTCCTATTTTTTAAATAGATTTGCTTCTTTCTTTTTATTATTTTGAAATTATTATTCACATATTCGATCAAAAATAAAGTTTTCAAAAATAACTTTAAAATTGCGGACAAAAAGCAGTCTGAAATACATTCCGTATTTCATAAATAAACACATCCGAAAATATGACGTTTTCCCCTATTTTCTAAGTAGACTAGATTTTCTCGCGCATGCGTAACAGCTTCCAGGGACCTTGCTTCCGTGGTCGGACAGTATCTAAAATCATAATCTAAAGCTTCATAAATTGTCAAAAACTTTTTGCTATTTTTTAAGATTAAAAAAATAGTTTTATATAAACCTCTCTTCGGGAAGATGTGTCTGGGTACCACCTGATCCCTTATTCTTCACAGAAGTAGATATAAAGCTAATGAATTAGTAGCAACAAACGCGCGTTCCATGTGGTAGACAGGAAGTGAAATTCAGCAAGTCAGAATGCGCAAAGTCTCCCATGTTTGGACCTTTCGAAATAAGTGCTTTGAAATCAGTGTTAAAACATTTCATTTGATTTCCGCTTGGAATGCAACATTCACAGTGTTACTGCTATTCATTTTTCGTATATAAAGCAGGTCACTCACATTCATATATGTTTTCTGAATTTTTTTACTAATGTAAGTCGAATTTGTCAATTTTGCACATATTCAAACGACTGTGAATTAAAGAGATTTAAAAGTTGTCCTTCTGAAAAAAAATCAAGCGATACTTTGTACGTTGAAGATACAAATAAAAGACGATTTGTATATATCTTAATATCACGCTGAAAAAAAAATTATAATTGAAAGTTCCCTAAATGGTACACTTGGAGCTTAAAATGTTAAGTGATTAGAGTCGTTTCAATCTAATTAGAATTTTAGATGATTTAATATTTTAATTAGATAATTAATGTTAATTTTAAAAAATTATTAAAAAAATTAAAATTAAAATTATTAAAAAAATTTAAATTAAAATTATTTAAAAAATTAAAATTAAGATTATTTAAAATTTATTTAAAATTATTTTAAATTATTTAAAATTATTTTAAAAATTATTTATTATTAGATAATTAATATTAATAATTTAATTAGATAATTAATATTAATTATTTAATTTAGATAATTTAATTTTTAATTTTCAATCGCGATTCTGAACGTTAGCAAATCTGGAGAGAGATGAGAACATGTTATAATCCATTTCCAGAAAACATTTCCGAAAAAGATAGGTATGGAGGTGCTGGTGTCATGGTATGAGGCGGGATCTTCCTAAATGGTCGTACTGAGATCACCATTTTCGAACGCGGTTCAGTGACAAGAAACCGCTACTGCACTGAGGTGATCATTTCTCACGTACGTCTTTTCTGAGGTG
>OU015496.1:1498592-1528592 GCA_907164885.2 Dolomedes plantarius
GCGGTCGTTGTTTGCGATAAACACGACGGTAATTTCGCTGAACTGTTTCAACAGATTTCTACTCCGCTAACCACAACACACATTCAGCTTTCTCCTGAACGGTTGCCATTGCACTGACGGAAAGCCGAACGAAGATCTCTTCCACCTCGCATCTCTTCTGCGCAACGTTCAACGTCACGGTTGCGTACCAGTTACATTTAGAAATCTTGGACACTTGCCAAGTTGTTTGAAAAGAATATTATTGCGTTTGCTAAATTTATTTTACACATATAGAACATCATGACATGAGGCTAATCATTGAAAAAAACAATAACAGAAACTGAATCCCGAGCGAAGCCGGGTAATACATCTAGTCTATATATAAAAACAGTTCCGTAACTGACTCACTGTCATACAACGCACAGACCAAACCGCTGGACCTATAAGAGCTGAAATTTTGCATGACGATTCTTCTTATGGTGTAGGGATGCATTAAGAAATATTTTTGAAAAATTCCTCTTAGATTTTTTAAAAATTAAATTTTTAAGCTGATTTAGTAACATTTTTTTAAAGTTTGCATTTAAAATAATAATTTGAGGGTTATAAAATGTATATCGCAAGAAAGATCATAAAAATTCCTTTACAACGAGATCTTTTTCGAATCTATACCTCAATTTTCTGATTTTTGGTGAATTTTTAAAGATTCATTTTTAGAATTTAATTTATTAAATGCTGATCACGTGATTTCTTTTCCTGGTACTTTAAATAAATTTATCGTCACGTGCATAACGACTAAACAGACAAAAAAGTACTTTTTTTCTTGCTAATCCTGCAGACGATTGGACATTATTTTGTCTATAAAAATATCCCTTACGATTTTTTTATAAATATATTTTTTTACATCAATTGTATACATTGATCGTCGTATTTATTTTAAATATATATATTTATTTTTTTTGGCATTAATTGCATACATTGACCGTTGTATTTAATTTGAATGTACTCCGTAGCGAAGTGCGGGTTTTCAGCTAGTATAACATAAACGAATAAATTTCCTTATATTACACTGGTATAGAAAAACTATGACTGAATGAATAAATTAGCATAATAGAAGAAGTATCAGGCAGAACCTAAGAAAGCCCAATCAGAACATTAACCGAAGACACGTGTACTATGTATTGCCTAGAGGTAGGTGCTGCGTATGTGTGGACATGCGCAACACGACGTACTGGGCGTTTTGTAAGAACACAAAACGCGAATGCAGTCTTCACCTAGTATTGAACTGGAAGTTATTGAATGGCACAAATCAGTGGTAAAGTCGCTGGATCGATTTTACAGTGTGGCATAACTGCTAAGTTATGCTCAAGACAGTGTGTGGTCTTTTTCTAAATTTTCTTGAATTTTCCAATGTAAAGCATTCATGAATTTTATCTTCAAATAAAAAGTCTTTAGATATGTGTTTTGACGCATGAGAAAGTTCCTGGACTAGAATTCTCCTCCGAGTGAGCGGACCTCCTAAAATTTATTGATGGACCTCTCAGGTATCCATGGTCCACAGGTTAAGAAACTACGTCTAGTGCACCTACCTCTATATAATGTGAAAACTTTTTTTTTGTTCGGTTCTGCCTGATAATTCCGTTGTTATGTTATTTTATCCATTTAATTGTTAATTTTTGCCCACTAGTGTATATATAGGAATGGCTAATTGAACTGTCATATCAATGGTCGTACTACTACAATAGTAGAAAACAATTTGAAAACATCCGGAAACACTCTACGCCTTTGTCGGTTGAATAGAAATTCATATCTCATCGACATTTTGTTCAACTTCACAATATATTTAAGCGCAGGTATCACTTGTTGCACTTCTAGGACAAAACTACTAAGCCGCTGAATAATATTGTATCTTGGTGTCTGAGGAATCAAAAACTCATAGGATAGGGTGGAGAATAAGGTGGAGTGAAAAAAATCAAAATCATGAACTTAAAATGCCTATATGGTGAAAAGTTGCCAATTACATAGCATATTTATAATACGAAATCTCACCTAAATCAAAAAAAAAAATTTTGGCTGCCAAAATAACTAGAATTTTCAGCAATTTCGCCTAGTCTGTCCCAAAACTAACAAAAACAGATTGATAAATTATAATATTCAAAATTAAAGTACCTGTAGCTTAAAGAGTTTTTCAACGCATCGATGGGCATTTAAAATAATGGTAATTGAAAATATTGAAAATAAAGCAAGCGGAATTCTTAGAAAAAGGATAGCAATGCAAAGAAAAGGTAGCTCAGAGAAGTCAAAACATTCAGTTGCAAGACAGTGAAGAAAAAATAGCTAACAGACGTTCTTCTCCTGTTATGGTACACATTTTGAATTTTTCAAGTTCTTCTTCAAACTTCTGGACAAAAAGGGTACTTTGGAGAGACTGGAAAAAATTTAGAATCATCCGAGAAGATGTCTGTAATAAGCTTTGAAAAGATAGAAACAACTTTTCCTGATGTCGCCCTTAAGGGACTTAGTTCAGATCAATGATATATCTACGAAATGTGTGCGAGAATTTCAAACGGAAATATTTCCTTAAGCTTGTTCCGAAAGGATCCAGGAAAAATCAATCATTCCAGGTGGTTAAAGACAGTAAATATAATTTTGAGGATATAAGTTTCAACAAAAGACCCATCGGGGAACGTGAAAGTTTTAACAGAGTATTATTAGAGTATATACGCATGCGCATGTTTTGATATTAAAACAAAGTCATCTTGACTGCATGGGATTTTACAGGAAAATATAAAAAAACTAGCTGAAAACCCGCTCTTCGCTACGGAGTACATTCAAATTATTACAACGGTCAACGTATGCAATTTATGCCAAAAAATAAATATATATATTTATAATAAATGCGATGATCAATGAATACAATTGATGTAAAATATATATATTTATAAAAAAATCGTAAGGGATATGCATTTTTTTTGGACAATATCCAATCGTCTGCTGCATTAGAAAGAGAAAAAATATTTTTTTGTCTATTTAGTTGTTACGCACGTGACGATAAATTTATTTAAAGTACCAGAAAAAGAAATCACGTGATCGGCATTTAATAAATTAAATTCTAAAAATTAATCTTTAAAAATTCACCAAAAATCAGGAAATGGAGGTAAAAATTCGAAAAAAAATTTATTTTGAAAGACTTTTTATGATATTTCTCGTGATATAAATTTTATAACCCTCAATGTATTATTTTAAATGCAAACGTAAAAAAAGTTACAAAAACAGCTTAAAAATTTAATTTTAAAAAATCTAAGAAGAATTTTTTTTAAATCTTTCTTAGTGCACCCCTACACTATTAGAAGAATCGCCGTGCAAAATTTCAGCCCTTTAGGTCCAGTGGTTTGGTCTGTGCGTTGTATGTCAGTCAGTCAGTCAGTGAATGAATGAGTCAGTTACGGAACTGTTTTATATATATAGACTAGCTGAAAACCCACGCTTCGCTACGGAGTACATTCAAATTAAATACAACGGTCAACGTATGCAATTTATGCCAAAAAATAAATGTATATATTTATAATAAATGCGATGATCAATGTATACAATTGATTTAAAATATATATCTATCTATATATATATATATTTATAAAAAAATCGTAAGGGATATGCATTTTTTTTGGATAATATCCAATCGTCTGCTGCATTAGAAAGAGAAAAAATATTTTTTTGTCTATTTAGTTGTTACGCACGTGACGATAAATTTATTGAAAGTACCAGAAAAAGAAATCACGTGATCGGCATTTAATAAATTAAATTCTAAAAATTAATCTTTAAAAATTCACCAAAAATCAGGAAATGGAGGTAAAAATTCGAAAAAAATTTTATTTTGAAAAACTTTTTATGATATTTCTCGTGATATAAATTTTATAACCCTCAATGTATTATTTTAAATGCAAACGTAAAAAAAGTTACAAAAACAGCTTAAAAATTTAATTTTAAAAAATCTAAGAAGAATTTTTTTTAAATCTTTCTTAGTGCACCCCTACACTATTAGAAGAATCGCCATGCAAAATTTCAGCCCTTTAGGTCCAGCGGTTTGGTCTGTGCGTTGTATGTCAGTCAGTCAGTCAGTGAATGAATGAGTCAGTTACGGAACTGTTTTATATATATAGACTAGCTGAAAACCCGCGCTTCGCTACGAAGTACATTCAAAGTAAATACAACGGTCAACGTATGCAATTTATGCCAAAAAATAAATGTATATATTTATAATAAATGCGATGATCAATGTATACAATTGATTTAAAATATATATCTATCTATATATATATATATTTATAAAAAAATCGTAAGGGATATGCATTTTTTTTTGGATAATATCCAATCGTCTGCCGCATTAGAAAGAGAAAAAAATATTTTTTTTGTCTATTTAGTTGTTGCGCACGTGACGATAAATTTATTGAAAGTACCAGAAAAAGAAATCACGTGATCGGCATTTAATAAATCAAATTCTAAAAATTAATCTTTAAAAATTCACCAAAAATCAGGAAATGGAGGTAAAAATTCGAAAAAAATTTCATTTTGAAGGAATTTTTATGATCTTTCTCGTGATATAAATTTTATAACCCTCAATGTATTATTTTAAATCCAAACGTAAAAAAAGTTTAAAAAATAGCTTAAAAATTTAATTTTAAAAAATCTAAGAAGAATTTTTGAAAAATCTTTCTTAGTGCACCCCTACACTATTAGAAGAATCGCCATGCAAAATTTCAGCCCTTTAGGTCCAGCGGTTTGGTCTGTGCGTTGTATGTCAGTCAGTCAGTCAGTCAGTGAATGAATGAGTCAGTTACGGAACTGTTTTATATATATAGATATACCTATGTTTCTGCCTCACGGGTAAATGAGCATAATAGATCGAACATTTCAAAGAAAAGCATATTTTGGTCATCCAGAACATATTCTGTTGGCAGTGTTGGCCTACAACTGGAAACACGTGCAACAACTGGATCTTCGAAGAATTTTAAAATGCAGACAACGAGCAAAAGTAGAACAAAATGTTCGTAAATTTAAGAATCATACGTTAAATTTCACTCCACACGAATGCACAGTAAGGTGGAGTGAAAAAGCTCGCCAAAAAAAAGTTTGTCTCAATTTATTAGCCTATATGCAGAAAATTTGCCACCTATAAGTGTTATCATCTGTGTGAAATTTAAACTTCCTACAACGTAATTTTTGGCTGCCAATTTGCCACAAAAATCTTTATTATATTCTAAGATTCATAAAATTTTCGTACCGTTCTTCGCTTGTTATCTGTGTGAAGTCACCACGTGAAGGTGGCTGTATATCGAGTTCCACCACACTCCCCCCCCCCCCCTCTGTGTTTAAACCAGGGGTGTCAAACCGCGGCCCAAAGCAAGTATTAGTGCGGCCCTGAGAGAAAAAGCTCAAAGCGAAAAAAATATTAATAGCCTGCCTCGATTTTAAAAGTAAAGCTTGTAGTTTTAAGGGGACAGTGAACCTTCAAACCTAACTTTTTTCGTTTTGAATGGATTTGCTTGAAATTTTAATAAGTACCCTAGATATGTAAAAGTGGTTAAAATTTAAAAATGAAATATTAATAATTTATGAATTATGAATCATTAATTATATCAAAATTTGGCCTCATTAAAAATTTTCCACGCGCATTTTTTTTTGCATATAATATGGTAATTTTTATTTACAGGATACCTTATAGATCTAACAATGAAACTTATTGCATATTTTAAGCATTCATTAAAAAAATAAAAAGAAAAAAATAATAGTGAAAACACCATTTTTATTACGCAAAATACCTATAAGTCATCTTTTCAAGTACAAAATTTAGAAATTCCGAGCTACGAAGCATAATTTTTTTCAATAAGATTTATTTGATATACAGTTAAGTATGTAAAACTTAAATTTCAAAGAAATACGATCATTATAAATGCGCCCGGAGCAGTTTGAATATTCGTATGACATGAAAATTTTTATTTTGAGAAAAACACATTTAAAGTTATTGCTATTAGTAACCACATAATATCTAAATTAAATACAAATGCCTATAACTAGGAAAGTAATCGCAGAAATTTCGAAAAAATTTTGCAACACATTCCTATTCATCCGTAGATTCACAATTCAACAAAATAAAAAAAAATTGAAATTTTGGACAAATTTCACAATTTTGAAGGTCCACTGTCCCCTTAAGCTTTATATTTTGTCGATGTATGAAAGAACTGATGCTACTGACACGGATCGATATGTCTTTTTATTAGACGTATAAATGACGAGTTTATTGTAACTGAAGAAATCGCGTATTTAGTACCGTTAAAAGACACAAGAACCAAGAGAGTTTATATAAAGCTGTGAAGATATTCAAATTGTTGTTGTTCCTAATGCCTCCTGGCCTGAAGTCCCAGACCATATCCATATATAGGATTCGGGCTGAGTACTGCGGTTCCAGTTAATAATAGCACCACAAGGGTCGGAGTTTGACTTTGCTAGGTGGCACCACAATTTTGACCCAGCACTTCCAGGGACGATATAGGGGGGAGGGGATCATACCTTCTCCACCCACTGCCTCATGGAAGGACTTTCCGGTTAACAGATTGAACGTGCCCATATCCGGCCTAGACACGAAACTCGATTCTCAATAACTCTTGCCAACATATTTGGTATAGTTACAGATGGTGCCCCAGCTATGATAGGCAAAAAAGTGGGACTTGTAAGATAAATAGAAGACGGTGCCATTGCTATTGAAAATTCTCATTTGATGAAGTACCATTGCATAATACGTAAGGAAAATTTATTCGAAAAGGGAAAAAATGGACCATGTTATGCAAATCATAGTCAAAAGGGCGAATTTTATGAAGGCTCGGGGATTGAATCACCTCCAGTTTCAGGACTTTTTTAAAAGCTTGGATGCTGAATATGACGATATCGTATGTTTAAAAGAAATAAGGTGGCTCAGTGGAGAAAACATTAAAAAGTCTTAAAAAGGTTTTATAGACTACTTGGTGAAATCAAATTGTTTATGACATTGAAAAGTAACCTGTGCCAGAACTTGATGATAACTCGCTTGCAGATTTAGCAGATTTTGATAGATTTGAATGCCCATTTGAATGTTTCAAACACCCGTCTTCAGTGTAAAAACTAACTTATTTGAGTCCTTAACTTATTGAGTAACTTATTACAGTCCATTGTTTCAAACCATAAACGCGTTCCATATGAAATTGAAATTATGGCAAACCCATGTAAGTGTTAGCAAATTTTGCATTTCGAGACGCTGACCAAGCATAATTCGAAAAATTTTATAAAATACGCAGCCTTACATTCCGATTTAGTACAAAAAATTTAAAAACTGATTTTAGGACTTTTGGGAAAATAAACAATTGTTTTGCCTCTTTGCTACTCTACTTACTGTCAATATAGATATAATGCTAGTAAATTTTCAAATGGAAGGCATAGAGTTGCAGTCTGACATCTAACTTAAAGAGAAATTCAATCAAGTCTGTTTGTTGTACTCATAAATCATACCTGCCCAGATATAAATATTCCTCACTGCATAGTCATGCGTTATTCTAGTCATCAACGTTTGGAAGCACGTACATCTGTGAACAACTATTTTCAAGAGTGGAGCACTCTAAGAGTCAAATTAGAACCAAAATATCGGATGAACATCTTAACAACACCAGGAGAATTGCAACCACTTCAATCGACCCAGATATAAAGCTTCAGTTTGTCAAATTCAATGCCAAATATCACATTAATTTTATGACTCCTACAGTTATTTATTTAATTATAAATTAAATATATAATGAAATAAATACGTATGTTAACTATACATTATACTTTTTTTACTCATCATTTATTTTTAATGCTACGCATATTTTTGTATGGTCCAAGACAATTCGTATTCTTTCAATGTGGTCGAAGGAAGATAAATGGTTGGACACCCCTGCTTTAAACATCTATATATTTAAGTTCCTAAGCCGACTATTTGGGCATTCCTTGAGAGAAAACTGCTGCATCAATTTACTTCATTTTCGTTTTAAACGAAAGATTATAATCTGTAGATTTGTAAAAATTTGGTTTTTGTAACCGGAATAATTATTATTCAGCGATAATTTACAATTAAAAATTGATTTCTGCGCATGCTCAGTGGCATGTTTATATCTGGCTTTAGAAACTATCTGTTTCTGCGCATGCTCAGTGACATGTTTTAATGATAAACACGTTTATTCGAAAGAGTCTCTCTAGATCTCTCTCTGTCATTTTTATTTTATGATCATTTTGTTTGTGGAATATAAGATTAAACTTGATGGAAATTGTTTATTTCGGGGTGATCAATTAGCGGTAATTTAGAATTTAAAAAAATTGCGTTCTGCGCATGCCCAGTGACATTTTTAAATCAGCCGTTAGATACTCACTAAGCACGAGGCCACTTAACCACATTAATTTGTTTCTGCGCATTATTATGATTTTCAACGTTTGGCAATGATGTCTTGAGTATAATGTGTGTATTAGTACATTTGTTTACTATCTAACCGCCATGTTTTGACGGGTACCAACTAGTTTGAGTTAATTACCTCATAGAACTTGGCGATATTTACTTTCGGTTTCAAATTTGGGTAATGCAATTCTAGATGCTCTTCTTGATCTTATGGATCCATTTCGTGAGTCACTGCCAGACACCGCAGCTGATGCTTCAGTAACTAATTTGACTTAAGTTATTAGTTACTGAAGCGTCAGCTTATCATATTTTATGGTCTTTCTAGTTACTCTCTCTCCTTCCTTAACCAGAATTAAAGTTTGGTCTTTTCAAACGTCAAAGTATATACCATATTCTGATGAATAATGCTTTCTCTCATTTTTCAAGTCACTGCGATTTTTTTTTTTTAATTTTTCCCATCTGATTGTGCTACGATAAACTTCTTTAGAAGAATTTTCTTTGGTAATTATTCCCATATCTTTTGAAGCTGCATTTATAAAAATTGCTGTTAACCTATCAGACACACTAAATCTGTCGCAAGCCTGTTCTGCATTTGGAAGTGTAGTTCTCCTTCGCAAGTTGAAGGAGAATCTTGACTTATAATTATGTTTTTCGTTTCACGTTGTTTAGATTCAGTATCTTCATATTCATTAGAACAACTTGAAGAATTCAAAATTTGTACCATAACAGAAGGTGAATGTCTATGAGATATTTTTTCTTCACTGTCTTGAAACTGAATGTTTTGATTTTTTTCTGCTGCCTTGTCTTTGCATTGCCATATTTTTTTTCAAGAATTCCGCTTGCTTTATTTTAGGTACTTTAATTTTGAATATTATAATTTATGAATCTGTTTTTGTTATTTTTTTCTGACAAATTAGCGAAATTTCTGAAAATTAGTTATTTTGGCAGCGAAAAATTGTATTTGATTTAGTTGAGATTTCGTTTTTAAAATAGGCTTTGTAATTGGCAACTTTTTCCCATACAGGCGTTTTAAATTCCTGCTTTTTGTTTTATTTTCACTCCATCCTACTGTAGAATCCTCGTTTAAAAAGATACCGTAAGATATGCAGCCGTCTCAGACACACAAGGATTGTAATAACACACGATGCCGTTCGATAAATTGCTCAAATATGCCTACTAAGTAATTCACGGTAGATTACAGAGAAAATGAAAACTAAGGTAATGGTAAAGTAAGTTGTAACTAGTTTACTGAAATATATGCAGTAATTAATTAACGGGATACTTCATGCTAATCAAGATTTTCTACATGCCATGACCATGCTTCTTTTTTGTTCAGTTGATCTGTTGTTCTTTCTAAGGAAAATAAATGTCGAAAACCTGCCATTCAGAAATATTACTTTAACCTTTAGCTTATGGGGTCCATTTTTTCCGATTCCCTCTTTAGAACGGGATATATATATATATATATATATATATATATATATATATATATATATATATATATATATATATATATATATATATATATATATATATATATATATATATATATGTATGTATGTATATATGTGTGTATGTATATATATATACATATATATATATATATATATATATATATATATATATATATATATATATATATGTATGTATATGTATGTATATATGTGTATGTATATAAATGTATACACATATATACAAACATACATACATATATAGATATATTCATTCTTGGGCCCGTATGCTTGGGATACGTGCTATCCCAACCTGTAGGGAAAAGGTTAAGTCAACACGACTATTTCAACCCCTTTAATTGCCGACGAAATCTTACGTGGTGCGCTCCCCAGTGCCACCGTTTTCCGCAAAGGCGCTTAGTGACACGGTGCGCTTGACGAAAAACAGTGGCACGGTTTATTTTTAGAGTAGTCATCTAATTCACTGTCAGACCTATCTGTACAAGATATTGAAAATAACTCGTATCACACAACGATCTTCGAAAACAGAGCAAAAGAGGAAAAATCACACTACCTATTCAAGCACGTTCACACATGATCTACCACTTTCAAATTTCCCCCTGATGTTCCCCCTACCCGTTTGTTAAAAATGAGCATGACCCTGTCAAACGACAATCAAGGTGTCAAAATAACTCGTATCACACAACGTTACGCGAAAACAGAGCAAAAGAAAAAAAAAATCACATAACCTATTCGAGCACGCTCTCACATGAACTACCACTTTCAAATTTCACCCTCACATGCCCCCTACCCATTTGTAAAAAATGAGCATGACCCTGTCAAACGATAATTCGAAGTGTCAAGGTCAATATATCACATTCCAAAGCAGTGGGCGTAGTTATACGTCTATAAATACATTACAGTGTCAAGTAATCTGCGAAGACGTCTATATACGCCATAGGCAGTTAACGCATCGACTGCGCAAAGCGTATCTATACGCCCGCGGCAGGTAAGGGGTTAAGACAACGAATAAGAAAAAGAAATAAGGAGCATGACTGTAATTTTGCTATGAAAACATTCATAAAACCATTAAGTAGATGCTAAGACGCTTGTAAAACATTTTATCTGATATATCCGAAGGAACTAATGAACAAATATTTAAAAGAGACTACTTTTAAAGAGTTATTTTTCCTTATTTTTATATCAGTTTATGTTTGAAATGAGTGCTGCGATACTGTGCCTCTGTATTTCACGCTACTTCAAAGTCTGCAGTTATACTAAATTCATTTGGAGTAAATAATCGATCCTAAAAAATCTTATTTCCTTTGACTTTTCCTACATTAAAAATGTTTAGTAGTTCTTCAAGTGTGATGTTAAACCCAAAAGAAGATTATATCTCTAAAAATTAAAAATGGAATTTTATGACTTTCACTCTTTCTTTTCTACATCATCAAAAGGATGGATTTTGAACATACTAATACCTAGAAAGAATTCGGTTCAGAGTAAAATTCTGTGTAAATAGAATTATTCAGAAACCTGAATTTATTTGATATGAATATTTAGGAAACAAAGTTTCCGTGTTGCCGGATATTCGTTCAAAGGAATCATTTGGAAATTTAAATTCAGTTTTATATTTAAGAGTTTCGATTTGGGGCTTTTTGGAAATACTCATTTAATTTAGTTCAAAGCATGTAACTGAATATTACTCTTTTTAAAAGCTGAAAATGGGATGCTTTATTCGAGAATTTTTTCTCAAAACTCTTAAAAGTATAATGTCAAAAGATATCATAAAATTTCCAACTGTGACTATGATGAAAATTGCACGCCATTTTCATTGATGTTTAAAAAAAAATGGAGAATAGCGTTTGGTCATTTTATAAATACTAAACACAAGTGATGGATATATTCTTGGATGTTTTATGTAAACGTTATCCGTTTTCTGTCGGATTTAATCAATCGCACGTCTTCCTTGATAAACTATTCATTCAACCGAAATACTTCAGTAGTTAACGTTCGCAGTATTAAAATATTTTGAATGTCATGTTTGCTCCCACCACAGTTCAGTAATGTTGGAATTTTTTGGATCGTAAAGGTGTTTGATATATCTGAAGTCTTCTATTAATTAGGGAATAGAAAAAAATAGAAGATAATCCTTAAACAACCTTTAACTGAAAGGCCAATTTTACTGCCTTTAATTATTCTATAGGCCTTCTCTCAAGGCTTATTCAAGAGTGTGGATTTTGCTTTTCGAATTTCAAGTGAGCTTAATTTACTGTGAACTATAATGAGTATTTAAAAACTCCTCTATTCCCTTGTCGCGATGTGGTGTACTTGATTTGCTACTTTTCGTGGTTTTCTCTATTATTGTCTATTAATTTTTTATGTAAACTGCACAAGAGTTACTCATAGATATATTTAAGACTAGCTGAAAACCCGCACTTCGCTACGGAGTACATTCAAATGAAATACAACGGATAATGTATGCAATTAATGCCAAAATAATATATATATATATATATATATATATATATTTATAGTAAATACGACGATCAATATATACAATTGATGTAGAAAAAAAAATATATATTTATAAAAAAATCGATATGGATAATTTTATAGACAAAACAATGTCCAATCGTCTGCCGCATTAGCAAGAAAAAAAATATTTTTTTGTCTATTTAGTTGTTATGCACGTGACGATAAATTTATTTAAAGTACGAGAAAAAGAAATCACGTGATCGGCATTAAACAAATTAAATTCTAAAAATTAATCTTTAAAAATTCACCAAAACTCAGAAAATGGAGGTAAAGATTCGAAAAAGATTTCGTTTTAAAGGAATTTTTATGCTCTTTCTCGTGATATAAATTTTAAAACCCTCAAATTATTATTTTAAATGCAAACTTAAAAAAGTTACTAAAACAGCTTAAAAATTTTATTTTAAAAAATCCAAGAATTTTTCGAAAATCTCTCTAAGTGCACCTTTACACTATAAGAAGGATCGCCATGTAAAATTTCAGCCCTTTAGTTCCAGCGGTTTGGTCTGTGCGTTGTGTGTCAGTGAATCAGTGACGGAACTGTTTTATATATATAGATAAGTATCTCCAGCGGACTCAGCAACCATAGATCTGTGTTTCTCCTGTATTATTAGCTTTTTGGCATAACGAAAACAATGCTAAAAGCCAGAAAATTTGAAAAGTTCAGTTACTCTGAATTATTATTCGAGACCAGCGTTCTTCCTGATACTAAGGTATGTGAGGTATCTACTTCTATTTTGATTTGAACGGTAAACTGAGGAAACTGCCCGGCCTTTTCCAATTTTGGAAATTTGAGAGTGATCAGTAAAAAAGTAGATCTTTGAATTTTGTACCAAAAAGATTTATAATAGGTTTTTACAAGCCGGAGAACCCTTCGAATTTTCGAAAAGAAATTTTATTGCATTAAAAATTTCTGTGTTCTTTTATGCTTAAAATGACGTTTAAATCATGCTTGTACCTTAATTAGAACAGGAGAAATTATTATTTTTTTTACAACATTCTAATTGTAGCCAATAGTTGTTTAAACCTGTAAGTGTGTTTTTCATCATGATGGGTATTTCCCCCATTTCTCGTCTTTAAATTGTTATAAGTCAAGAACCGTTAAAGATACATGGTTGAAACTTGGAACATGTCTTTTTCAACTATTTTTCTTTAATTTCGATTCAGCAAATTTGAAAAAAAATTATGTACTTTTGAAAATATGATTTTTTAAAAATATGTTACATCATTTTTTGTAATTTTTAATATAAATATTTTTAATACTTTTAAAAATTAATATTTAAAAATGTGCTGAATAAAAATTAAAACTTATATGTTTCTGTTTAGTTAAAGGAAAAAGAATTGAAAATCGACAAATAATATTTCGAGTTATAACAATTTTAAATTACCCAACTTTTTATAGAATTTTTAAATTATAAATTTTTTAAAAACATTTTGAGAAGTTTTATGAAGTGATTTTGTTTACAAATTATATGATTAACTATCACAAAAACATTGAAAATTTTAACCCAATAAATGAATAAAACTTTTAAAAGTGTCTCGGACCCCTTTAATGACGGTGAAATGTAAATACGTTATGAATGTTGAATAAGTTGGAAAGATCATTTATGTGCTTAAGGGGATAAGGAACCTTCAACCTCTTTTTTTTTTATTTCGAACTTTATAATCTATATACAAAACGAAAAAAATTAATGTTTTCTTTTTCGACATTGAAGACATTTAAAATTCCCAAATAAGTATTTTGTGGCAGAATAAGACCCTGTTTTTCAGTAAAAATTTCAAAAATGATAGCCATTTTTTCAAAATACCCCTTGCGTATTAATTTTCTTCTGATTTCTTCCAAATTTCTCAGGATTTTTGATTGAAGTGTTTGTCACAAAAGTGCGCATCATGCTTTAAAACCACAAATATTTTCCAAATTTGTAGACCATGAAAGAAAAAAGAAATAAGATTCAAAACCATAAAAAAGTAACTGGTTGATTCAGAAAAAAATATATTTAAGGCTTTTTGATTCTTACAAAAGAAATTTAATTTCACAGTTGTATTTTTACCATGTTTTTATTAACTTGCTTTCTTGTGTGTTTGTTTGTGAATGTGTTTGTGTGTGTGTTTGTCTAGTACAAATCTTGCAATCGATTTTTAACTAACTTCCCGACTAGCTAGACATTTGAAACTTTTAGAATAGCTCAGAACACCATTACAATGCCTTTTTTAATACTTTTAGCCACCTTTAAGCAGAATTAAATTAATTTTCAGTTATTTTCAGTTAATTTTGTTTTGTGGACTGGTGCAGCCATCTATTGGCCGGAAAGGGAACTAGTCAAATGCAGCAAGTCAAAGAAGTCAAATGCAAGTTAACTTCCAATTAACTTCATTTTCTTTCAAGATGATGGGATAATTCATCGAAAAAATTTTAAAAAAGTATTTATTAATACATAGAATTGTCAAGTTTATACGATTCAACAGAAAATTTAAAAACATGGTATATAAAAAGTCTTTTTATCTTGTAATTATTATATATATGGTGAATTTATATTTAAAAAATTAAGGTTTTTAAATGATATGGAATGCGCAGGGAGCATTTTGAAAAAGTCCTGCGATTTTGAAAAAAAAAATCCTTACTTTGAATTTTAAGAGTCTTCAATTTAGTCAAAAAGAACATTAATTATACTCATTTTGTATACAGAGTTAAAAACTGAAAGTCAAAAAATTCAAGGTTGATTGTTTCTTGTTCCCTTAAGGCTTCTGTGTACTAACCCTATTGGATTCATTCACCTTCGCATACCTATGGATAAAATATGTCAAAAAATTGCAGACTGAAATTCAATTTTTTATTATACTCCGTAATAGAAAAGAAATTTTACACCTTGGGGTATTTTTCGTTTAAAATAATGCAAATAATATTTTTTAATTTAAATTATTCGGAGAAAAAAAATTTGGTATAGTGTGTTTTATATGCTCATAAATTATATACATTTTATATGCTCATAAAACTGCTGGACGCAGTTTATAAAACGAATCCTGTTGCAAGGTCGATAAAAGTTCTGGCTATCTGAAAATACCATTTTTATTTCATTATCATAATTTATGTAGCTTTAAATAGTAGACACATTTTCTCCATTGTTTACTTAGATCAGTGAATCCAGTATGGTTAATACACATCAGCCTTAAATAACCCTTTTTACTGGGATATATTTCCTGCAGATTCAATATATTTCCTCTCTTTTCCCGTATTTCTGTGAATGTCAGGTCAGACGTAAGCAGCTAACTTGCACCTCTGATTTAATAGTAGATGTCAAATGTCCATGATTCGAGATGAATGCATTTTGGTATTAAAAAAGTTTTTCCATTTTCTCTACACCGCATTATTGCTGAAGAAATATATTTCGAAAGTAATAACTGTCTCATCATTCATGTCTAGCAAAGTGCATTTGAAAATTTCCCAAAAAATAGAAGTAGTAAAAAATATATATTTTCTTCCAAAATATGCTTTGTGAATGTGTATTCCTCCTAGTTGTCACGTTCATTCATTGGGAGTAACAAACTTTGTTTTTAACCAGACTTTCATCGTGGTTGAAAAGATAGCTCTGTCTACATAAGTTATACTTTCAAAAGATCCCTGGGAGCGGATTCCATACTGCTCCCTTTCAACAATTTTTTCTTCTTTCTTTTACTTCGAAGGAAGGAAGAAAAGGTCTCAGACATGGGTTTATAATTTTCGATTGAATGTTTTAGTGTAGAAAGCTTAAAGTTATTATTTTTTTTACTGATTTGGAGTAAAGCTATTCGGCGTTCTATTCCAGCAGCCTAAAAGAATCAAAAACTGCAAATTTGTAAATAATACAATATTATATGAAAACTAGCTGAAAACCCGTACTTCTCTACGGAGTGCATTCAAATTAAATACAACCGTCAATGTATGCAATTAATGCCAAAATATAAATATCTCCATATATTTATAATAAATACAACTATCAATGTATGCAATTGATATAAAAAAACGAAAAAATATATTTATAAAAAAATCGTAACGGATATTTTTATAGACAAAATAATGTAGAAGAAAGTATTCAAATTAAACCTAATAGAACATACTAAAGATATAGTACAGTTAATATTGTTCAGTTTGAGGAACATTTCTTTTACTGTATGTTAATATTTTTTTGGATAGAGTCAAATCGTCTGCAGCATTAGCAAGAAAAAAATTGTTTTTGTCTATTTCGTTGTTATGCACGTGACGCAAAATTAAAAGAAAAGAAACCCCGTGATCAGCATTTAATAAATTAATTTCTAAAATTTAATCTTTAAAAATTCCCCAAAAATCAAAAAATGGAGGTAAAGATTCGAAAAAGATTTCATTTTAAAGGAATTTTTATTATCTTTCTCGTGATATAAATTTTATAACCCTCGGTTTATTATTTCAAATACAAACTTTAAAGAATGTTACAAAATCAGCTTAAAAATTTAATTTAAAAAAATCTAAGAAGAATTTTTCAAAAATCTCTCTTAGTGCACCCCTACACTATAAGAAGAATCGCCATGCAAAATATCAGCCTTTTATGTCCAGCACTTTGGTCTGTGAGTTATATGTCAGTCAGTCAGTCATTTACGGAACTATTTTATATATATAGATGAACATAAAAGAATGTGTAAAAGACAGAAGGTGTTCTATCTTAGGTGTTCTGCAATAAAACTATATCCGTGCATTAGAACATATATCTATAGAGCCCGGTATAAAGGACTTAAGTCAAAATCAGTGATTTAAGTATACCAAGTTATTGGCTTTTATACCAATCTCAGAACAATAATTTTGACATGAGTCTTTTGTACAAATAAATGTACTGTTGTATACAAAATTGATAGACTTAAGCCTTTTATTCAAGTCAAAACATTTTTGTTTTTGGTTTTTTTATCAATACTAACAAATATCTAAAAATTACCTCTTTTGACATCATTACATTTTTTGACATTATTACCTTTTTTGAGCCGTTTATACCGAGCACCATAGATATAAAAACACCGATGAAATAAAATTTTCTTACCAATTTCCGGCGGAAAACCTCTTCGAAATGTTACAAGGGAATCGCAGAGGGAAATTAACTCTTTATACTAAGAAAATATTGGAAAATAATTCCAATAAATTGAAGAGAGATTTCAAAAATGTCATCTAAACGTACAATTTGTTTATACCAATTAGACTATGGTAGCATGTTTCCCTTCCAGACTTGAACCCACATGAGATCCAAAGAGAGATGTTTCTATATACTTAAATAAAAATGTAAAGCCATGGAGATATTTGATATCAGTGTAAGCCAGAAAGTATTCCCATTACTCCGTTAGTTTCGTTTCGTTTCGTTGTTTGAAAATTTCTAAGACATAGTTGCCCTGGGCCGTGTAGACGAGACTGAATAAACGAAATGAACCTAGAACTATAATTCTCAATTATTAAGAGCATTTCTACATTAACTTGGATATAAACATGAACTTTGACTAATAAATTAAAATTCTATGCTTATATCTCTTCATAATTAAATTAACATATTTTGAATTTTTCAACCTTATCTGCAATTCGAGTTTCCAATAAATTTTGTGTTTATGCATTATTTAAACGTGTGTGGCTCAGTTCAATTAACGTTAAACTTAACTCTTACTAGTAGAAACTAACTGAACCACACAGCAATTATGGGATAAAAGATTCTAAGACAGCTCATAAGGTCGCTGGGTTTTTCCTATGACTGTATTGTGGATACTAAGAATTCAATGTTCAACAGTTTGAAAACCTTCAATGATGACAACTTGACAATGCTCAAACTTGTTAATGATGACAAGCATGTTGAAACAAACTGACTTTATTGAAAGGCGAAAACTCAGCTAGTACAAGGCATTGTTTAGATTCTCACGCGGAAGAATGTGGGCATTTCTAAACTTTAATCTTGAAGAAGCATTCCAACAGAAATTGGCAAGAAAGGTACTCTCGCAGTACATCATTACAACCCATAGAACGGCGAGCAAAACACACGACACTCCTCCCTACAAGACTGCATGCAACTGATTACATCGCGGGAAGGAAGATTAGCGATGGCAAAAACTGCAGCAGTATCGCCATCTAGTGACAATTAAACGAGTTATTTAAACTTCTACACAAAAAAAAAAACGCAAAAGTAGAAAATCAAAATCCAACAAAATGTATTAAATCTATATTGTACTGTTTTTATTTATCTATTCTAGAAGTGAATCGAAAGATTTACATCCATTTAATCATCGGACCTATAGTTTTGACGTTTTTGGTAGTGGCACCTTTTCTATAGTGATATAATTAAAGGGTTATAATTAAAGTTCCGCTTTGAAAGGGTCATAAAAGGAAACTACTGGACTAAATGTTATCAAACTTGGTAATAGTTTAAAGGACATCATGGGAATTTCTTTTCCACCCAAAAAAAAAGAGTTCAAAAACTCACCACCAGGGGGGAAATGGCACTGTAGGCAATATTGTTATGCAATATTGTTATGCAATGCTGTATGCAATATTGTTGGGTCGGAATCTAACTTAACAATTTGTTACTCGGGTTTAACATTTTGTATACCCTTAAGGAACAATGATCCTAAACAAAATTACCATTTAAAGTGTGTGCATTCCGGAAATCGTTTTCTTACAGATCGCTAATTTGTGAATTTTGAAGCCTGAATTCGGCCCTAAGACATGAAGATATCGGTTTAAAACGTTTTTAATCGTTTCTAAAACGAAACTGTTTGTGGGGTTATGCAAAACCGCAATGGCTTGTAATTGGCTTACGGCAGGAAGAAGCAAATGATTTATGCAGATGCGCTTTAAACATTATTTGATTTTCCAGATAAAAGTGAACCTGCTTGTCAGAGTTCCCATTGTTGCGAATAGACAATGTCTCTAACCATGCTAGACCGTGCTTTTCTCGTTAAATGTTATTATGAATGCGATAGTAGTGAACGGCGTGTTTTGCAAAGGTATCGTTCAGTAAGAGGAATACGCCGAGGGCCAATGATACCGCACATTGGTACATGTGTCACACTGTTATTTAAGGGATGGTGGACCTTTCAAAACGATTTTTGAAATTTTTACCACAGAGATATGAAATTTTGTATATATATTCATTAAAGTATAATAATATTAAACTCCTTATAAAATTTTATAAATATTTTTAAAAAAATATTTTATAATTAAAAAATTTAAATTAAATTACCCTTCTTTAAAATGCTCCTTGCAACTCAATTTTAAACTTTTCCTCTTAATTTTGCATTTATATTGCTTATAAATACTTTCTGAACAAAGTTATGTATTTTTTTGTACTTTCGTTGAATAGTTAAATTTTAGAAAATATTTTTATGCTTGTACTCTGAATTTTCGCGAAATTTTTGTACTTTTCTACACTAAAGTTAAACTTTTATAACCTAAATGACCTCGAATCCTAAAATGGATACATAACTTCATTTTGATGTATTACAGGAATCTTTATTATAAATTTCATAAAATTTCGTCAAAAATTATGACGCAAGGAGCATTTTAAAGACTTGCAAATCTGGAAATTTCTCATTTTGAGAAAAAGTCATTTAAAAGATAATTTTTTATCTACCTTTAATACTTACTACTCTAAAACTACCAATTTTTCATTTTTCTATTCACTACACATTTTAGATGCATTTCATTCCAATATTTACATGTTTTTAAAATATTAATACACCCCCCAAAAAAATTCCAATTTTTGCTCGATTTTTGGTAATTTGAAAGTCCACCATCCCCTTAAGCAACATTTTACGAATGAACGGATTATAGACCAAACTTCCCCCCAAAATGGCCACCCCGATTACCAGACCTCAACCCCTGTGGCTTCTGGCTATGGGGTTATCTCAAAATCACTGTTTATGGTGATAATCTAAAGAATTTGGAGGAATTGAAAGATGCGATACACCGACATGTCCGTAACATTCCTTCTGATATGCTAAGAGCTACTGTTGAGAATGCAGTAATGCGATTTAACTTGTTTTCGGAAAATGGTGTACGCCACATTGAAAATGCTTTGTAACACGTTTCAGAAACGATTAAACACATTTTAAACCGATGTCTTCATGTCTCATTTCGTTTAACAATATTGCATGCAGTGCCATTTTCCCCCTGGTGGTGAGTTTTGGAACTTTTTTTTTGGCGGAAAAGAACTTCCCATGACCTCTGTTAAACTATTAACAAGTTTGATAACATTTGGTACAGTAGTTTTCATTTTATTATATCAAAGTGGAACTTTAATTATAACCACCCTGTATATTGGTAATATTTTTATCATGGATTTCTCATGGCAGAATGCTGGGTTCTGCAGTATTCTCTAGGGTGACTACCGCTTTAAACACGCTTAGTTCTTAAAAAAGGGAACGGTGGACCTTAATTTGAGCAAATCTCGTCATTGTAATACTGATTGTGTTATTGTAATATATATATATATATATATATATATATATATATATATATATATATATATATATATATATATATATATATATATCTGTAGATTATTAGTACCAATATAATTTTTTTCAAGTAAAAAATCATTTATGAAGCTTCTACAAAGTAATTTATAATGGGTAAGTATAGTAATAAATTTTAAATCTGTTTTTCTCAAAACAGATTTTTCGAGGTTTTTTGATTTTTTAAATGCTCTATGCTACTTAATTTTTGTTCAAAATTCATGAAATTGATAAGGAAGAATTCTGATGCAGTTTACAAAAAACTGGGTATGCATTTGACAATTCGACTTCATTAAGGTAATTAAATTTGATTTATAACTTTTATAAAGGCAAAATTTTGATGAAAATCGGGATAGAATTCAGATAAAAACCTCTCAAAAATTAACTATTCGAGGGATTGAATAATCGATACCCATATTTGTTTGTTATACAGTTTAAAGAGATTAAAATGCAAAATCGAGGGAATATCACAAAAATTAAGTAGCGAGGAGCATTTTAAAATTTTGTTTATAAATTTCAAATGTTTTGAAAAATCTTAAAATTGTAATGAGATTGTAAATTCCTTTTAAGGTATTCTATTTATTTATAGTGAAATGTATATATGCACAAAATTTCGTATCTCTATGAGGAAAAGTAAAAAAAGTAAATTTTAATGTACACTGTTCCCTTAAATGACTTAACTTTCAAAAGCAGTAAAATAAATAATCTTATGGATAATGTTATTGTATGGTTTTCTATTGACAAAAATATTGTTCCTAGAGTTGAATAGCTTTTTCTAAACGCTATGAAGTTTGGAAATATATTCCCCAAACCAAAACTCTTCCTTAAACTCCCCATCTAAGCAAGCCACTTGGTAAATTTCTCGTTTTATAAATGTACTTTTGTGCAGTTTCGGAATTGGAAAACATAAATTTTGGTAAGTTAGTTAAATATATTTTCCTATGCAGTTCTTGGTGTTTTCCCGTTCCTGTTTAAGAGTAAAAAAATTACAGTCATTGTCGTAAGTGCTGTAGGAAGCATTCAAGAATGTGGCGTCTAATTTTAAAAACAAATTTATGATTGCGATGTATCTTGATTAAACTAGAAAAGTGTTTAATGGTTTGCAAAAGCGTACCTTCTCCGCACTCTTTGTTGACTTATTCTTGACATCGCGGCTTTCAGTCATTTGTGTCCGCTAATCTGTTCCAACCCACATATCCAATTCCCACTGAAGGAGAAGGCAATATCTGTTTGTTGGAACTCTTAATAGCAGATATGGTAACTTTTACTACCGTCAACAGGTAGTATGAGACTGAAACAAAAGTTTCGAAGTACAAAACGTTAAGATTTTCGGATTTTAAATAAAACCTTGCAGGAAAAAAAAACAAAAATATATCTTCAGTCCAAGGAACTATCCACCAACCAACCTGAGACAATTGGATATCCACACTTCAAGTTCCTGCGAAAACTCGTAATTCATATCAGATCTGTTTAAAAAAAATTATCACTCAAGGATAATTCAAATCCCCTGTGCTAGTTAAGTGTTTCCGAAACACTATATACAAGACAATCCGCATAAGATCCTAAAAATAAATTAAACACTGTTAAGAATATATTTCGTATAGAAAATCGTGAAAATCGATCTGATCTGGAGGGATGTAGTATTTAATTAACAAGTTCTTGCTTAGAAAACATATTTGCACACATGTTTTCCAAGCATATAACAACAACACACTTTGGTATGTAACACACAGTGATTTCATCCATTGCTGTATTTGCTGTATCATGGTGATCTCAGATGATGTCTCTTCGTAATCAAATTAACAACTGAAATATTGAGAAACACGATGCATTAGAATTTACGAAAACATAAGAACTATTGGATTCGCCGTGACTAAATGCAATAATCAAAATACAGACGTGGGGTCAGAGTTCTCCGCCGGGAAAGGAGTTTTCATATTCGGGAAGAAAGCATCTACGTTTTATCCTACAGAAAATAGTTGAAACAAAAAGTATTTAACAGTTGAAACAAAGGTTTTTAACTTTTCATATGATGTATTGCAAAAAATACCTTGATGGTAGCAGGGGAGTGTTTAAAGCATGAATCGGACGGTCTTCATTCTTAACAAGAGTTTAGGAATGTGGTGCTTGTAATGAATGTACAACCTAGCCTCATAGTGCGTTCTCACCCATGACACCAGCAAAAGACAGTGCTCTGAAACTGCAGAATAACTGGTGATCAATAAGTGTTACTGAATACTAGAAGCGTAAACTTCTAGTATTAAGTAGCACTTATTGATCACCAGTATTTAATTGTAGTGAGAAGAACAAAGCATAAGGTAGTTTCTCCACACCATGTTTTAATTTGTAAAAGGACGAGACAGATTTTCTTTTTAGGAAAAACATGATATAGTTCACGACAAATATATTCAGCCGATTGAAGTTATGGTAACCATCTAAATTCGACTAATAAAATTCTTTTGTGTTGTAAGAAATCCGTAGTATTATTAATCTCTTATAATTATCATCAGCACTAATTTTAATTTAGTTTGTGTAAAGAAGAATAATGTACATTCAAAATCTCCGTTTATTGAAAACAACAATGGCGGGCATTAATTTCGAATGCAACGCGAAGAGCTTTATTTTGGTATGTAAAGTGTTTCGTCTCTTGATTAAACACGTGATTACAGTTGTAAGTAGAATCAACGTCACATAATTAGTTTTCCATTCTCCGAAAAAAAAAATCTGTGTGCAGTTTTTTTTTTTTAAATCTCATATGACTTTCATCAGCTACAAGACAGGTTTCTCTGAGAGGTAATCTCTCCTGTCTGCAGATATAGAATACGTTTTCTTATTTTTTTATGTTTGCCTCAGATTAAAAACGAAACTACTTTTCTGTTAAAAAGTGCTGGATTGCAAAAGTAAGGAATGACTGTAGAAAATAATTTTTACATTGTTTTAATAGTATTAAAAGTTCTTTTCTTTTAGTGAGAGGCAGTGGCGGATTTACAGATTTGCCACCCGTAGGCTATTCAATTTTTGCCGCCTCTAAATTTTGATATCTTAGTCCACAATCATATCAATTTTCTATCAATAAAATTCCAACTTTATGATTTGTGCTCCATCATCCTCGTTACATCAACTTTTCCCGTATGGTTAGTATCATTGAGAACTATGGTACCGTGTTAGATCCTTGATTATTTTTACAGCAAAGAATTATCAAAAAACATTATTTTAAGCAAAAAATATCTCAATTATGAACCACTTTTAAAGTGAGGTAAGGTATGTCTTAAAACTATACAATACTTACATAATATGAATAAAGCTTACATAAAAAATATACATTTGGCGAACGCTATTGCGATATTCTAAAAATTCATGATCATTAATGTATAATTAATAAAGCGTTTAGAAATTGTTTATGTAGAGATGTTGAAATATTTATTATATAGCATTGTATATAGGACTATATTTCGATTTTTGTTAAATATTTTAATTTCTCTCCAATTTTCGAAATTCGTATTTTGTGTGTGTATAATAATTTTTTTTTTAATTTGTAAATCGAAATAAAAAATTTATGAACTAAATTTGCCGCCCCTTAAAATTTGCCGCCCTAGGCTCCAGCCTACTCAGCCTGCTGGTAAATCCGCAACTCGTGAGAGGCCTTAAGTCGTCGTAGATTGAGTTTTTATGGTCGACAGCTTCAATTTTTTTTTCGATATATTGGGTGATTTTTCTGTTAAGGAATCTTTCGAACCAAAAAATGTATTTTTAATCTAAATTTACGAATTTTTAAGATACTCGTTTGGTCCAGATTTGGTACCTTAATTGATAAAATAGTTTCTTATGTTTGTTATTCGATTTTGCTCTATGTCACTCTGACGCTTTTGTCCCATTTAGGAAAATCTACTGTCTGCAAACGTTTACTATATATCCAAAATCAACTAAAGTGCGCATGTGATAAGCGAAAAAAACATGGCCGAAACAAAGAAGCAGTTGAAATTTTTGTAGGGGATGTCTGTAAGTCATAGACTACACTGTAAAAATGTAATGCTGTACAAAAACGGAAGTTTAAGTAAAGCGTAAGAAAGTAAGTTTAAGATGAAAAAGTGGGATACGCAGAACAGGTACACTCACAAATTGGAAAGATTAAAACCTGAAACAGATATTTTTTTTTAACGTGAAGCAGCATTTCGTTTCCACGGTGTAAGCGCAAAAGCTTAGTTTCGTCAAAATTACTATCTACATCTTCCCCATTTTGGTTCATCTAATTCGGCTAAGCACCTGATCCGGACAACAACTACAGAGGCTGTTCGCACATTTTTTAGACGATTTTGGTAAGTGGTAATAAAAAATCGCTTGCTGCAAAAGAAATAATTGCAATTGTACTATGTTTTTAAAAGTCAAAATTATCGTCTACGGCTTGAAAGTTTTGTTTTTATTCAAAATGGCGTTTTTAACAAAGCAGTGGTTCGAAGGCTACATTTACGCTCTTTCCGAATAGAAATATGCATGCTCCGTTATCCAAAAACGATGTGAGAGTCATGGTTTTGTGATATCTAAAGAGTCGATAGCTAATATTGTCAACAAGAAAGGAAAAAATCGTCAAATTGGAGCCTCAAGGGGGACAAAAATTCCAAACAAGTATCCAAGGAAAAAACGGACATCTTCGACTATTGCAAAGGTACGTTGTTTAATGTTAAAAGAAAATCCCCCTAGTCAAAGGACAGTTGCAAAATCATTAAAATGCGCGGTGTCCACTGTAAACAAAATGATAAACGTTGATTTAAATCTTAAGAAAGCGAAAAAACGCAATGTGCATCGAATTCTTCCAAATCATATCGCTGAACGCAGGACACGCTGCAGAATTCTATATGAGAAACACTTATCCAAAGAAAAATGGAAAACAATTGTCACGATAGATGAATCATGGGTGTATTTAAATGATTGCAACAAAAAAGAGCCATTTATTATCATAAAAGGGGAGAAAAAAATTTAAGTACATGGTTCAAAGAATCGAAAGAAAGTTTTTCTAAGGGATTCACGATTGTTGCTGGTTTTTCTTATAATAGCAAGTTAAAAATAAAGAGAGTGGAAAAAAATGTCAAGATTATCTCCAAATACTATCAGGAACATATTTTATCGCCAATTTTTCTGAATGAAATACCATCGCTTTACCCACAGTGCCATCAATCTGTGAGACTCCATCGGGACAAAACTAGCAGTCACACATCAAAATCCACTGTAAATTTCCTAAAAGAAATGGAACAAAAATCTGGTATCAAAGCCATACCCTTCACTGATATCCCTACTAAATCTCCCGATGTATCACCTATGGATTTTTGTGCTTTCGGACTTTTAAAATCTGCATTATCCAAACGTCGTCCCAAAACCCTTACAGGACTCTGGAAAGCTGTTCAGGAGGAATGGGATAGAATACCTCTTCTGACACTTCAAAAGGCATTATTATCCTGGAAATTGCGGTGCCGAAAGATAGTTCAGAATAAGGGATGCCAAATAGAACATTTAAAACACAAGAATTTTATGTAATTTAGTATAGTGAATACAATATACATCGTCTAAAAAATGTGTGAACAGCCTATGTATAACCTCAAGTAATCTTCAGTTTTTATTTTGTTTAGCTGTTGTCAAAGTTGAAATGCATCCGGAGAAATAAAAGAAATAAAACCTAATATTCATTTGTCACATTCCATGTATTTCATGTTACGAGCATTTAACAGAATGTTATTAATAAAAATAATGGAGACACCACTTAAAAAAAGAACATGAGGTAGGGCGTATGCATATCACGACGACATCATCTGTCAGAAGTTTATACAGGTTGTCCATAAATTACTGTCGGGGTTTCCTTTCCTCATAACTTTTGATTAAAGAACATAACGAAAGACATTATTACATATTCGTAAAGTATAAATCAAAAAGTTTTTTTTAATCGCACAAAGCTGTGAATACACAAAATAATAAATCATGAGCACAAAGTTAGTGTCCACATGGCAGCCTTATGAGACACGTAACGAAATGCTGGAATACGTAACGCAGATCCTGCCAAGTGTTCTCCAGGATTTGCGGTGTAACACAATGGCGGCTCCAGGGGGGGCAGTAGGGTCAATTGCCCCCCCCCCAAATAAAAGAAAAGCCCTGCGTATTTTTTTCATAGTCTAAAATTATATAATTGTAGACCTAATACTAAATGAGTTTAAATTTAAAATGAGACGATGTTTATTATATATATATATATATATATATATATATATATATAACCCTAAGAGCCGATGATGCCCCCCCCCCCTAAAAAAGCTCTGGACAAGAGCCGCCCCTGGTGTAACCTTTTCCACTACACAACGTCGCTTCAGGAGTACGCACAGGAAAGATTCGCCTTCAGAAAATTCTGTTCGGACGTTGGTTAAATCATTTTCAGGGAACGGGTAGCGTCCTACACCAAAAAAGAGCGGGAAGACCTATCACTTCACAGGAAGATGTTGATCTCGTCTAGCAGTCCAGAGGGTCTCAGAGAACCCTCACACATATCTAGAACTGGAAAGAGATGGCCCGAAGGTAAATATTTGGTGTGCTTTATCGTATACTCAAGTTATCGAGCTATTTTTTTTATCGAGAAAGCAGTAAACTCAGTTAGTTAGCTGGACATGCTACAGTTGTATGAGGTTTCTCAGTTGCAGTGCTGTCAGCTACATGTGATATTCCAGCAAGATGGTGCACCATCACATCGGGGCCTAATAGTACGTGAGTTCCCGGATATGACCTTTCCCAACAGTTGGTGTGGGCGAGATGGACCCATTCCATGGCCTCTGACATCGCCAGATATCACACCGCTGGACTTTTTCTTGTGGGGGTATGTCAAGTACATTGTCTACAAAACCCCTGTGACATCACTGCAGGAACTCAAGCGCATAATTGCTGCTGCGATCCAAAATGTTACACCGCAAATGCTCGAGAACTATTGGCGGGAACTTGAATTTCGTCTCGGCATGTTACGTGCCACGAAAGGCTGCCATGTGGAAACTATCTAACTTTGAGCTCGTAATTTCTTATTTTGTGTATTCATAACTGCGCGATTTAAAAAAAACTTTTTGAGTTGTACTTTACGAATGTGTAGTAATGTTTTTCGTCGAGTTCTTTTATTAAGAATTTTAAGTTATGAGGTAAGGAAACCCCGACAACAATTTATGGACACCCCATTTAATACTGTGAAGTACAGATATTTGCTACCTCGCACAAGTAAAACAGTTGATGCAGCATCAACTTCTATGGAATTAATGGGCAAAATGACTCGCAGTGTGCAGAAAGGCATAATAACTAGTGGAAGGGTTGCAGGGGTGTCTTAACTAGTAGAGCAGAAAATGGCAGTGTACTAGCAGGCGCGGTAACAAAGATCATGACACGAAACAAATTAACAAGGTGTTGCCCCTAAACGAGTGTTATGAAAACATCAACTTAAAACTGGTTCCGGAACATCCGTTTAGAAACTACACGGAACCGGTTTTACTTCGCTCCTGCTCGACCAATCGGACATTCTCCAGAATTTCTTACAAAGTTTAAAAAAAAACGTTGGCAACAGGAAAGGTGTGGAAATTTTTGACTTTCCAGCTGAAGAACGTTATGTGAAGTCAGTTCTCGAATGTTTTCGGCGAGAGTGTCCGTCGGTGTTCTTTTAGAGAGGGTTTTCTGAAGCACGTGGCTGCGCGAGTGGCACAAGGGAGATACAACTGGTCTATGACGGATTTGTACAAATGCGGAATTGGCCGATGTTTCTTGGTTTTCGTGCTAAGAATCGTGATGTACAAGTGCCAATAATTTTCGTGCTAAGAATTTTGATGTACAAGTGCCAATAATTTTCGTGCTAAGAATTGTGATGTACAAGTGCAAATAATTTTCGTGCTAAGAATTGTGATGTACCACGTGCAAATAATTTTCGTGCTAAGAATTGTGATGTACCACGTGCCAATAATTTTCGTGCTAAGAATTGTGATGTACAAGTGCAAATAATTTTCGTGCTAAGAATTGTAATGTACAAGTGCAAATAATTTTCGTGCTGAGAATTGTGATGTACCACGTGCAAATAATTTCGTGCTAAGAATTGTGATGTACAAGTGCAAATAATTTTCGTGCGAAGAATTGTGATGTACAAGTGCAAATAATTTTCGTGCGAAGAATTGTGATGTACAAGTGCAAATAATTTCCGTGCTGAGAATTGTGATGTACAAGTGCAAATAATTTTCGTGCTAAGAAATGTGATGTACAAGTGCCAATAATTTTCGTGCTAAGAATTGTGATGTACAAGTGCAAATAATTTTCGTGCTAAGAATTGTGATGTACAAGTGCAAATAATTTTCGTGCTAAGAATTGTGATGTACAAGTGCAAATAATTTTCGTGCTGAGAATTGTGATGTACAAGTGCCAATAATTTTCGTGCTAAGAATTGTGATGTACAAGTGCAAATAATTTTCGTGCTAAGAATTGTGATGTACAAGTGCCAATAATTTTCGTGCTAAGAATTGTGATGTACAAGTGCAAATAATTTTCGTGCTAAGAATTGTGATGTACCACGTGCAAATAATTTTCGTGCTGAGAATTGTGATGTACAAGTGCCAATAATTTTCGTGCTAAGAATTGTGATGTACAAGTGCAAATAATTTTCGTGCTGAGAATTGTGATGTACCACGTGCAAATAATTTTCGTGCTAAGAATTGTGATGTACAAGTGCCAATAATTTCCGTGCTAAGAATTGTGATGTACAAGTGCAAATAATTTTCGTGCTAAGAATTGTGATGTACAAGTGCAAATAATTTTCGTGCTGAGAATTGTGATGTACAAGTGCCAATAATTTCCGTGCTAAGAATTGTGATGTACAAGTGCCAATAATTTCCGTGCTAAGAATTGTGATGTACAAGTGCAAATAATTTTCGTGCTGAGAATTGTGATGTACCACGTGCAAATAATTTTCGTGCTAAGAATTGTGATGTACAAGTGCCAATAATTTTCGTGCTAAGAATTGTGATGTACAAGTGCAAATAATTTTCGTGCTAAGAATTGTGATGTACAAGTGCCAATAATTTCCGTGCTAAGAATTGTGAT
>OU015496.1:1536092-1613592 GCA_907164885.2 Dolomedes plantarius
GCCATAAAACCTGATTATAAAACCCTTTAATATAACAATAATCCTAAAGAAACTTCTCGGGGCATTTTGAAACATTTATTAGGATTAAAGCTAAAAAATAATTTGTAATGTTTGCTTACGTATCACATTTAATGACTTTCAACGTGTAGTTCTATGAAAACTTTCATTCCAGGAATTAGTGTGATAAGCTTCATTGTGATGTCATATCTAAGTATCCCTTCCGACGGTTTTTAAGGTTTAAAGCCAGACGTGATAATACTTTGTTGTGCAACAAGCAATATAAGCACAAAGGGCATGTCAAAATATAATCTTAAGATTCTCAATAAGCTAAAGATATTGTAAGTTCACACATTCACTACAGGAAGGAAAGAGGAGTTCTATATTCGTTGCGTCAAAATTTATCTACATATTCAGAGAACAAGTACTCAAAACCTTGATCAGAATGTAAGGATTAAAATATAATGATCTATATTTGATCAAAATATGATATGACATGCGTCGGTTAAAATTTATTAATCGTCAAGACAAAGAGACCATGTCTATGAAATTTATTCTTTTGTTCACTCACTTTCCCCAGAATCGATTTTTTATCTATGACTTTCTATACAGGGTGAATCTTAACAAGTTGGCAAAACTTTACGGGGTGATAGAACGCAGGTATGCGAGCAATATTCGTCATAGAATGTACGGTCGGAACGCAAACGGTGAGAAGTTAAAAGGCATTTTTCCACTGTCACATTTAAAGAATTAACACAAGAACGAGAGGAGATACTGAAGAAAACATTTTATTAACAGGAATGTAATTGATTTACACGGCCAAAGAAATTGCCCAAAAGATCTTCCAGCAGCTGTAATGCAGGCTTCACACCTGCGGGATAGGGACTGACGCACTTTTGCGAAGACACCAGGCATTTCCTGAATTTCGCCGGCAACAACGGCGATCCTGGCGACTAGTTCCATATTGGTTTCAATGGGGTACTCGTAGATTAGGCTTTTCATATGTCCCCACAGGAAAAAGTCCAAACACGAGAGATCCGGCGATCTTGGTGACCAAGCTATAGGACCACCTCGACCAATCCATCGCCATGGGAATGTTGCATCTAAATTGTTCCGCACATCCAAGCTGAAGTGTGCAGACGTACCGCCTTGCTGGAACAACATTCTCGACCTGATGGGGGTTGGAATCGGACACAGCAGCTCCGGCAACACCTCTCGTAGGAATGTGTGATACTATTCACCGTCCAGGCGGTGTGGCAGGAGGTATGGGCCAACCAAATGGTCATGGAGGATCCCTGCCCAAACGTTTACGGAAAACCGCCGCTGGAACGAATGAGGGCGTGTGACATGCGGGTACCATTTACAGCGCCACCTAGCGCCTCGCTGTTTGCGTTCCGCCCATACTTTCTATGACGAACATTGCTCGTGTAGATGCGTTCTATCCTCCCGTAAAGTTTTGCCCACTTCTTCAGATTCACCCTGTATATGATTTTCTATATACCGGGTGCGTCATAAATTCGTGCAAAGTTCAAAAATTCGTAATTAAAGAAATAATGCTAGGAAAAATTTTCTGTTTGTGCGAATAGGATCAGAGGGACATTAGATTTTTTCCATGTAAAAAAAGTCTCCAAAAGTAACCGAAAGAGGGCGCTTTTGAGTGACCAAGTTAATCCTGCATTGCAGGAAAGACATGAGTTACCTGATGTCACCTTCATGCAGGAGGGTGCTCCGCTCCACTTTTCAAGTGATATCAAGACGTTCCTGTTGGAATATTTCACTGAAGACCGAGTGCTATAAGTCGCGGTTGTAAGGTTCAGTGGACCTCACGATCACAGACTTGATACCGGCAAAATTTTAGTTGGGGGATACTTAAAATGTCATGTGTACCGGGGCTACCCAACCACTTTGGTGGAACTGAAAAATGTCATTCGACAGACAGTCGCTGCCATCGATGCTAGTACAATCCGCTGTAATGGGCTTCGTGACGCGCCTCTCTTGCCTATTACCTTGTGCTGGTAGTAAAGTTGAACATCTGTTACTTTAAAATAAATGCACAGTCTCGTGTTATTGTGATTTGTTTTATTTTCTGTTTGAGTTTGCCTGATTTGCATAAAACGTATCAGTATGACGTGTGAGCGCCCCCTTTCGGTTACTTTTGGAAACTTTTTTTTTTTTTAACATGGAAAAGAATCCAATGTCTCCATGATCTTATTGGCGCAAACAGAAAAATTTTCCGAGCATTACTTCTTTTTTTAATTAATGGAAAATCTTATAATCCAGATCCAAAAATTTTCCGAGCATTACTTCTTTTTTAAGGGGTGCAACGTAGATCTACCTCCTCGTGGTGCACCCTGGGTAACGCTAAGTGATCTACATATCTGGCATTATGTGCTGCTCTCAGACGTTCCTGTTGAGACGTTCCAAAATAGAGGATTTTCCGGGAGGGTTCTTCAGTGGAATGCAGGTGGTCTTTCCCAAAGCAAGAGAACTGAATTAATGCAGTCTTTACGGGACCATGATATTGGCATTTTTACAGTGATGGAAGCAAATCTTACACCGGAAAAACTACAGTTCTTTCCCTTTAATGGTTATGACCTTTTTACTTTGCCAAAATCAAGACAAGTAGATAGTGGCATTTTAACCGGTGTAAAGAAGGGACTTCTGGTCAAATTCAAAATAATCAAGGACATGAGTCATAGTTCGGACAAAAGTGAGGTTACACTTTTGGATGTGTGGAAACACAACACACACTTTAAAATATATGCTGTATACAATTCTCCGAACAACAAAGCAAGTTTTACATATCTCAATAACTCATCAAAGACAATTCTGATAGGAGATTTTAATGCCCATTCGCTAACATGGTGTTACCAGGATGTAAATGACCCTGGCAGAGAAGTGGAAGATCTTATAAACTCCTGTACGTTCGAATTGGTCTATGACCCCAAGGACTTAAAGACTTTTTTGCACTATAATGGAAAATCTTATAATCCAGATCTTTTACTCGTTTCATCAGATATATCCCCTAATACCAAAAGACAAGTTCTAGAGGACCCTGGTTCAGGACATCGACAGGTTATATCTGACTTTGTCTACTCCAGATCAGAATCTAGGAACATCAAAACCGTCTTGGAATTTCAAAAAAAGCCAATTGGAACGGATTTAAAGAGCTAACGGACCATGCGCTTGGTCCCAACAAAATCGATTGGAAAGCTGGAGTTGATTCATCTACCCAACTTATTACAAATAAAATTATCGAATGTGCCAAAAAATGTATTCCAAGAGGTAAATGCAAAGCATATAGATTGTTCTGGACAGAATAACTTAAGGCAATAAAGGATAAAAGAAACAGACTCCGGAAAAAGGCAGAAGTAACAGAACGAAGAAAATGACCGGCCTGCGCTGTTGCACAAAATGCAAGGATGTACCGTGAACCACGCAGTTCTGTACCTCGGAATAAAACTCTTCGCCAAGGGGCAGGCTTACGTCGCATTTAGAACCTTGGAAGGACTCCGCATCGAAGAGTTTGACTGCTCCAAACTTACTGGAAGAAAGACCTCTTATTTCGCCAAATCACAATTTAAATATTTTCCTATTTAATTATTTTCACTTGTATTTATTTCTATTTTTCTCTCCTTTTCTCTCTTAATTGCATAAACCTTCACTTATTCTTTTTCACTTTCTTTTATTTAATTTTAGTCACTTTTTAGTCGTTTCCACTATCCACAGACTTTATAAACTGTTAACTTTTATAATTTTTTTAAAATTTTTCGCACAATATTTTTGTAAACAAACTAAATTCGCACGTATTCTGTTTTCAAAATCGTCAAACGCCGTTACGCAAAAGTGCAAGCGTTGAATTCGATCGAAGCGCCACCTTGCGGATTTTTCTGCTTGAAGATGGATATTAAAAGATTGCATTGTCATCGTGTTCTGAGCTATTCTAAGAGATTCAAATGTCCAGCTAGTCGGGAAGTTAGTTAAAAATCGATTGCAAGATTTGTAGTGGACAATCAAGAAAGCGAGTTAAGAAAAACGTGGTAAAAAAAGTCTATTCATTATATCGATAACAATGTATAAAATATAAAACTTGCCAATAATAGTAGTTCGTTAGCAAACGTTTTACCCCAAAAAATGTGGATATGCACTTATTCAGTAATCCGCATTTCTATTCGCTCTCCTATCCGATATTTCATTCTTAGATCTGAAAATTTATCAGGACCCCATAGAATGAAGCCTAAACTGCCAGAGAACTCGAAAAACATTGCTAGGTAATCAGCAATGATATAAAAAAGTTTTCTCTTTGATATCAAAAAGTAAATTTGATGTCTTTGCAGAAAATTACTGAAAAATGTCAGGGTTGTAAGGGAAGAGATAAATCAGTTTTAAAATTTGTTCGTCAAATTGTTCTGAAGCAAACAGTTTAATAAAGACTGGGCTTAAGAATATGAAAATAATATGTACGATCAAAAAAATTATAACTATCCACGTATTATCAAGTATCTTCACTAATATATGCCAGACCAGCATCTTCGAATTAATGGACATCGAAAATACCCCATTAATTTAATACATTAACAAAGGGTTCGTAAAAAATATAAATTGCTTTTACAGTTGTAAGGTATACACAAGATTCGATTCACAGGAATCGAACTTTTGAGTGAATGAATTAAAGAAGCTGCTTGAGATATGCTAATTTCGGTATACTCGCTTAGTATAAATACCATGCAGCGTCATTAATGAAAAAGGTTGTTAGGGTTCCAAAGGGTTGTTAAGGTTGATAGATAAGCGAGAGGGAGCTACGAGGGTATGCAGCTCGAGTGCTAACCTGCGCTAGTGCTTAGGGGGCCCAAAGTTTACGTGGCAGTACTGCTGGTTTGACTCTCTGCTGGTTTGTGAGTATGGCAATGTGTATTTCTATTGAATGTTAATATATATATTCCGTACAAGTAGTACGTATGCTTATTGCTGTAAAAGCAAATTCTATATGTGCAACGAATCCAATAAACATTGTTTCATGTATAATCTGTGTTTGTATGAAATTCATTTAGAGTGCCACTTCAAATTATATACACCCAAATCTGGGTAGAAGTGAGCTATTTTCTCTATACAGTTATAATGGATCTTTTAGACGGAAATAATTATGAGCATTTTAATTCATCTTGCATATTGAAAGATTTGAAGTTCATGTAGTACGTGAGCTTATAAATTTGATGATGGCCCCTATATTAAGACGCTCCCCAGTGTAGAAAATGCAATCTAATTTCTTGTCAGTGACTAAATATTTTCCCTCCGTATGTCGAAGAAAGATTAATTTCGGGCCACAGATTAGTGGTCAGATTATAAGCGAAGAAATATCACTCTCCAAACTTCAGAAATCGAACTTCAGGAAACACTTTGAAGATAAGATAAATTTGAAAAAAAAGTCAGAAAAAGGAAAATATTTTTCATCATTTCCTTCTTACTTTCTGCGATATACGAGTATGATGAATTGGGTCATTCTTAAGTCATTTTACAAAGGGAAATAGAATACTCACTTTCGTGATTCATTAAAGAATAAAATTTTTAATCTTCTTGTGCTACTACGAAAAGAAAAACAAGTGAGAATGTATTTTCGTGATTCCGACATATAATAAAATACGATTGGAGAAAATATTATAATTTCTCTTGAAGTGACAGTTATCTGAGTCAAAAAGTACTGATTTCAAGAGAAGTGACTCGGCATTTTATATTTGAATTAATTTCCTTCTCGTGTTTTGAGGAAATACGGGAAACACCCTAAAGGGTAGGTCCTTGAATCAATCAATATTTTGTAAAAAGAAAGAGTAGGAAATTAGTAAAACTTATCAGGAAATTCTTATTGAAGTCTCAGAATATTGGTGTCAAATGCCTGCGGAAATATCAACATGTTGACTGCTGAAACATGTTTTGAAAGCCGGCGCATGGTTCGTACGTACTTACATGTCAAACATATTCCGTGTCAATCGAGTTTGATTGTCAGATGAGTAACAATACTAACTCATAGCATTTCAAAGTTTTATTTGAAGAAACAAAACTTACGTTATATATATATATATATACACTGGTTATCAAATATTAAGGAAAAGTCACAAAATAGCGATTACTCAAAACGTTACAAGTAGAAATTAATGAAACTTATACACATTATACAACACATAGGTAGGTATAAAATAGCATAAAAAGAAATCGCCACACAGTTATGGTGTTATAGAAACTAGAATATGTATACAATGAACAAATCGGATGTGTCAGTTTGGTATAGGAAAAGTACCTTTAAAATGGTGTATGATCCCCCCGAGAAGCAATACAGCACATACAGCGGTGTGTGATGCTGTCAATTATGCGGTCTATGAGTTCGGTAGGAAGTGAGAGTCATTGCTCTTGCAAAGCAGTTGAAAGCGTGGCTAGGGTCCTAGGAGGAGGATTGAGAGCAGCTATACGTCGTTCTAAAGCGTCCCAAACATGCTCGATAGGATTCAGGTCCGGTGATCGAGCTGGCCACTTCATGATTCACCACTGAATTATTTCCTGCTCAAGATAAGCATCCACGATATCAGCCCTCTGCGGTCTCGCGTTATCGTCCTGTAGCACGAAAGCATCATCTATTGCTCCGGCATAAGGACACACATAAGCATCAAGCATGTCATCTATATAGGTGTGAGCATTCCCCGTGGAAAGCTCCATGTCTTTCCACGGGGAAAGACATGGAGGTCTGTGCGTCCACTCAAAGAGATACCACCCCAAACACAGACACTGCCTGGTCCGTATGCATCTCTTTCACGGATGTGTGATGGATGAAAACGAGTTCCAGGTTCTCTCCAAATCAAAATACGCCTAAAATCGCTTTGAAGGCTAAACCTGGACTCATCCGTAAAGAGCTCTCCATTGATCACGCATCCAGTGGACATGCTGACGTGCCCACTGCAAACGTTCCCGCCTATGGCGTGACGTGAGCAGGACGCAAATGGCTGGTCTCCTCGCAAAAAGACCACCTTCATAAAGTGATGTCCTACGCACGGTTTAGATTGATACCAACCTTCCGGATCTTGCAGCGAGGGAGGATCTAAGTTCAGACAGAGTTGCGCTTCTATTCCTTCGTGCGCATAATGACAAATATCGGCCACCGGCACTCATCGTAGCGTATGGCCGTCCTTGGCTGAACCTCCAGGATGCTGAATCCGTGGTTAAAAATTTTTGCCAAAGACGGACCACAGACGGACTCACATTTAGCCATCTGGCCACAACTGTCTGACTTTGTCCTGCCTCTAGTCTCCTAATAGCTCGCCATCGCAGTTCTTCGGTCAAATGACGCCTGAAGGTCATTGTTACAATTTGGCTATGCCATATGTCTAATCTCAGCCTCGCAGCGACAATTACCGCCTTCCTCTGCGACATGAACTTTTATGTTCCTCGGAAATGACGTATTGCGACTGCAGCGCCGCTATTTTGCATAATGCAGTATTGCTCAACACCTTTTACTTAATAACATATTGAAATTTTAAACAGATTGGCCTAGTTTTGAACGTGTTATCCCTCTTTTTGTGATTTTCCTTAATTTTTGATAACTAGTGTATATATATATGTACGTGAGACGAAAGAAAAAGGTAATAGATTCAAGGTTTTGTTTGTTTTTCGTTTGTCAATGAAAACATTTGCACTTTAACAGAGGAAACAGTGGGTAGTTTTCAATAGGTTGTATATATTTCGTATAGGTGAACCAATACCACCTCCTTCTGCTACTTCAATTCTGACCTCATAGAGGGTCTGTGCGGTTTGCACATTTATCGGTTTGCACATATCCGACCTAGACACGAAAATATTTAATGGCGTCGTCGGGATATGAATTGAGCACCCTCAATCCCAGTGCTTAAACGCTACCACTAAGCTACCTTGGGCCCAGGGTATTGTTTTATAATATGGGAAAAAGTAATTAAAAGACTAAATCAAAGAAAGCAATACCCGTATAAAGCTGACCTCCGCATCAAGTTCTGTAAATTTTAACTCTTCACCTATAATTTGAAGGTGTTCAGCTCCTGCTGTTGGTATGGGTGTATAATCAATCATTCGCAGTCTGTGTTTCAGGCATCATACTAGTCGACTTCGTACGTCTTCAATCATTATTTTAAGTTATTTTTTAATACTATTTATTGGATATTGTTCAATTTTTACAATGCATTAAATTCTCGATTCCACCGGATCAAAATTATTTTTTAAATACTAAACCAGAAGAAAAGGTCGTTTGAAAATTCCCCAATTTTTGCGTTTTATGATGTATTTTCAATGGTAGAAAGTATTATTTAAAAACGTGTATTTGCTAATCTGTGATTAAAACACAATACCGAGAGTAAAGTTCAGAGTAACTGAACATTAGGATCACCTCAATAAACAGCTAAACCTTGAGGTAGTTGTTAATTTTAGCCCTCTTACTATAACTGGTACCAAACGACGCAAATATTCATCTGAGTTTTTCTGAAACAGCTGCAAATTGTGCTTCCAAAATTTCTCTCGTTCACGTTTCTTGTGGGTCGTTTACAAACATGGCACGCGCTTTCTCAAATACAAATATTCATGTTAAATATTACGAACGCGCAGATCCAAATTGTGCTTCCAATATTTCTCTCGTTCACGTGTCTGGTGGGTCGTTTACAAACATGCTATGAGCTTTCACAAATACAAATATTCATGCTAAATATTAAGAACGCGCAGCTGATGAGACGACAGCAGCTTCAGAAATCTCACGCACTCTTTACCGTTTATCCATCACCCCTATATCATATTTTTTCAATTCCTACTATTTGTTCACATTCTCCCTATATATATTTATATATCTTGTTTAAATTTTCAATCGTTAATAAAAGTACTTTTTATTCATCCACTCAAGTTCAAATACATTTTTTTATCTGGTAGTGGAGGACACTTGATGTTAATACAGTTTTTTCAAATATTAATTCATTCATTAAATTAATTAATTTTAGTTTTATATGGGAACCCTTTCAATAGGAAGAGACCTACAGCGTCTCTTGCTCTTGAATGGTAATTTCCCTCTTTTTACTGTGTAAACGGTAGCACCGCGGTAGCGCGCGCTCCTCCCGTCCTGTATGTTGCGGGATCGAATCCCCAACCTGATAAGCTTTTTCTTTCTCTTTCCCACCCCCTACTAATCTCGCACAGTAGGCAAGGATCTGGCAGGCAATCCTTTTTTTCAATTCCTACTATTAGTTCACACTCTCCCTATATTCAATTCCTACTGTAGCGTGACTGTAAGTAGGTAAGGCGATTCTCTCTGAGGCGTTGCTGAAAATTACTACTATGGGATCCATAAGCAAAGAAAGACAGAGTTCTAATTAAAAGCGAAGGCCAAATTTTTAAAACAAAAACTCAACAATTTATTAACAATAAAAAATGAACATTTAAACAGTGCAACATATTCAATTAAAATCCCGTGCAGATTCACAACGTACGGAGCCTAAAACACACATCCGCACAGGCCGCGTTCTCTAGCGTCTCTCTCTCTCCCAGCGAGGGGGTCGGCAAGGGTTGATGTCAGTCTCTTCGTAGACGCCGAACTTTATTAAATTGCAGAAACGTTAGGATGACAGCTTTACTGGCTGCGTCTGTGGGAAAAACGTTTTTTAATCCTCCCACGTGTTCCGAACTGGTGGGAACGAGCAACACATTCCTTGAAAAACACGCAGCTGTGTTTCAAGGTCTTGTGGGGTCTCGGGAAAAAATAAGACCATAGTTCCAGTACGCTACACTACTATTAGTTCACACTCTAATTTTTCTTTGTTAACCCAAGTAGGAATTGACTTTAAAAAAAATTTTATATTACTTGTTTTCAATAATATAAAATTTCACTAATTTCAGGCGTAGTGACTTCAGAGCGATAAGAATGTTCAGCGTCCCTTGTGCTTATCCACCCGCTACGAAAATCAACGAGCCACTTGTAAATGATTCTGAGCGAAGTACAAACTCACCTTAATGCGTACCAAGCCTAAATTTAGTTTCTTCCGTGGTTTTGCCTCTTAAAATGTAACTAGTTGGTACCCGTCAAAACATACGACTAGATAGTACATAAATGTACTAATGCACAAATTATACTCAACACATCATTGCCAAATGTTGAAATTCATAATAATGCTCAGGAACAAATTAATGTGTTTAAGCTGCCTCGTCCTTAGTGAGTATCTAAAGTCACTAAGGATTTAAAAATGTCACTGAGCATGCGCAGAAAGCAATTTTTTTAATTGTAAATTTTCGCAAATTAAACAGCGCGAAATAAGCAATTTCCATCAGGTTTAATCTTATCTTTCACAAAAATAATTATAATGACAATAAAAATGGCAGAGTGAGATCTATAGGGACTCCTCCGATTAAACGGGTTTATCATTAAAACATGTCCCTGAGCATGCGCAGAAACAGCGAGTTTCCAAAGACAGATTTAAACATGCCACTGAGCATGCGCAGAAATTAATTTTCAATTGTAAATTATCACTAATTAATAGAAATTGCGGTTTCAAAAACCAAATTCGGCAAATCTACAGATTACAATCTTTCGTTTAAGACCAAAATGAAGTAAATGGATGCAGCAGTTTTCTGTCACGCACTGCCCGAAAAGTCGGCTTAGCAACTTAAATATATAGATGTTTATGAACATGCGGAACTCGTTTTTCTCCATAGTGTGAGTAGTAACTTGAATTGTCCGAGCAAAATGACTAACAATGACAGATTAAGGGCCTGTTCACACATAGGAGTCCGTTGCGTTGCGTTAAGGAAAAGATGACGTTGAGACGAAAATAAACCAATCATATGCCTCCAAACGATTAGCAATGAAATCTGTTTTCAGTCCGATACTGAAGCATGCTAAATCTGAGAAAGCCAATGATTTCAGAGCAGTTGCGCCATCTCTCGGATTTTGCTCGAACTCTTCTAACAGCTTTGTAAATATGATCAGAGAATTTGTTTAAATAATTTTGCTGCATTCAAGAAAGTTCATTTAGTTCCCATTTGAACTCTAAGTAAATCTTTCCACTGTAAGCTATACTCTAACTGACGTACATATTCCATTTTTTATGTTACGCAGACTTCAAATAAAATAAATTACAAAGGCATTATTTACTCGCCTGTTACTGCACAATGAAGGATCATATATACGCTGAATACTGACCCAGAAAAAATATAGCAGTAAGTAAATTATTAATGGAATCAAACCAATAAAAATCATAGAAACATTCTTCGATAGCTAAAAAAATCTCTTTCAGGCTTTTTGAGTTATTTTAATTAGAAATTCCTGTCTTTCAAAGAGAAATCGTTCAAATGCTCTATATTTAGAAAAACGAAAATAAATATACGACAAAGCTGCATACTGTGTAAGCGAGTTCTCATTAAAAAATTCCGTAAAATTTATTAATTTTCAAGGGCTTTGTTGGAAAATTAAATTTCTTTTTAAAATCGAATCAATGGATATTAGTATTTATCTGGAATAAAAAAACACGTGCAAATATGTATATATCCAAAATAATATCTGAAAATATTCTGTTTACTATCACCTTCAGAATTAATTGCTATCTCGGTTTCATAGGTTGTTGAGACCTAACTTGGGATAATTTCATTGTTATACTTCATTACTGCTACTTTTATAGTCTCTATCTAGTTATTCTTTCTCTAACAGGATTGAGATAGAGTTATTTGACAGAGCTAAAAGCGGCAGGTGTATCGCCAAAACTACTCTAGAATAGAGTTTTTTTTTTCTTCCTCTTTACGACTTCTCATTTATTATTTCCATTATATTCATTTGTTCAGCTTCCTCTTTAAAACTTTTCGTTTATATTTTTTAGTACCTCTTCGACAGTTTCAAGCAATGATGTGGGAAGAAGTAAATCGTACTGAAGATAATCTTCAAATATACAACCATTGAATGAATACTTGAAGAATAGGATATTAAGAATGAGAAGTTAGTCTTACCTTTGTTCCAAAGGTTGTCGATAGCATTTTAAAACTATTGATTGAATACTTCATCATGAGTAAATAGAATGTAAACTGCGTTTTTAAGTATTTTTTAATGACGTACGAATAAATGACATGTTGACTACATGTAGAATAGGATACGAAGAAAAGAACAGCGACTTCAAAAAACAGGAAAAAAGCGACTTCTAATTTTAAGTTCTCGCTTTCCGTAAGCGAGTAGTCATGGAAACGGTCTCGTTCCGCCATCTAATGTCAAAAATTGTAACTATTTCGACAACCATCACGAGTTAAGATTAAATACAGCCAGCTGCATTAACGAGTAAAGGTAGAGGAAATCCTTGAGGTTTCGACTGCGTAGTCTAATCCTTAAGGATTTCCCCGTCGTGTGTGGGGAATACTTGAGACCGGTGGTGGACTGTGCAATTTCCCAAATACCGATTGGACGTGTGCTTGTGTATGTTGCATGTGCGTGCGCGACAGTTTAGTTGAGGTAATCCTGCAGACTTTTTCCTTGAGGATTTCCTGCATGTGTATGGCCACCTAAATAATGCTACTTAAACTACTACTAAGAGGGAAAATTTGATATTTCAATCTCTAAGTTATGATTTATGATGATTATTTATATCTCAGCTCAGTAACATATTAAGTCTGAATCCCTTTTTTTTTCGGGAATGTTCCCAGAAAAATTAACCTGAGACCTGTGACATACCACAGGAACGCAAAACACCGTTCTTCTCCATTTGCACAACAGTTCATTTCGCTACAATAATAATGTATAATCTTGGTTTCATCGCTCCTTGCCTTTGTTAGTTTGATTTCCCATATCTACTGTGCAAGGAAAATAAGGTTTTTACTTAAATTTAGTCTTTATTTAACGGCTTTATTTAATTCTTAAGGTTAACTTACAGCCTACTTTCCATCGCCTAGCTCAAATCTGATTATTTTTTCTTTTACACTTACTAAATTATAAACAGTAATTTACAACTTCATTTCCACCATTGCGTTCATAGTCCATTTTTTAATTAACATTTAGCTAATTGCAATCAAGAAACTATTACTTCCTTACAGCCGATGTGCTCGTATTTTATCCTATAGTGTAAGTTAAGTAATTTGCAGTCAGTAAACTACAACATCTTAACTATCGCTGTACTCCCATTAGATTGCTTATTTAACGCTTAGTAAATGGTAACCAGTGAGCTAACACTCCCTTGCAGTCGTTTGCTCAAACGTCGTCTAGATTCTTAGGCGGAAGCACTTGTCGTGAGACATTCACCTTTTGTTATTTACCGCGAAATCTCTCTGGCTACTTTTTATAGTGGGAGCACCATATAGGTGAGCCAGCGTTGATATGAGGAGACGACACGTTAACGACCAAGCCTTATTCGGGATTTGAACAAATGATTACTGCGTTGAGGCTCACAACCCAAACCACCTATACCCTGTGGACGGCAAAGGGCCTGTTCACATAGGAGTCCGTTTCGTAGCGTTAAGGGAAAGATGACGTTGAGAAGAAAATAAACCAATCATAGGCGTTAAAAATTTCATCGCTAATCGTTTGGAGGCCTATGATTGGTTTATTTTCGTCTCAACGTCATCTTTTCCTTAACGCAACGCAACGGACTCCTATGTGAACAGGCCCTTGAAAATAAACCAATCATAGGCGTTAAAAATTTCATTGCTAATCGTCTGGAAGCATATGATTGGTTTACTTTCGTCTCAACGTCATCTTTTCCTTAACGCAACGCAACGGACTCCTATGTGAACAGGCCCTTAATCTACACTTAATAAAGTGTATTCAATTAATTACAACTTCCTTACGATTGCTAACTCAAATTATGTTCTTTATCTAATAGTCCACAGCAGTAAAAAAAAATATAACTTCCTTTCTATCAATCATTCCTTTCAGACTAAACCATCTTTTATATTTTTAAACCTTTGTAGAACAAGTAGTAAACGATAATGGCTACTCTCTTTTTAACTTGCCGAGACGCGAAACGTCAGATCCACAGTACGCTTTTTCAAGAGAGAACTATTAAATGAACAAATGAAACGCGAATGCAGTCAGTTTTGAGATATTCCGCTCTCACAGACCTCCCTCCTGATTCGAATTTTTCCTTTGAAATGCCTTGATGGACTGCATCATCAAACGCAGAAGCGTAGTAGTAGCACAGTAAAGCGTTTCACAATAAAATGATAGAAACAGAAAAAATATACCATAGGGAGAAAATAAAATCAAACCTCAACATTTATGATGTCGCAACGTAATCCGAAGAAAATTCTTTAGCATGATTCCTACACTACCCAATATATGTTCAAAGTATTCTTCTAGTAGAGAATAGCTTAATTACCGATGGACGCGAACCGCCCCTTTTTTTATTTTTAATTAAAGGTTATTTTTATGTTCTGCGGCAGTCACACCAAGGATATTATGCTTCCCTTGCAATTAACGTTTTTAATGGACCGTGAATAAACTATTTCACGTGCTTTGTCGAGTTTTCCTGGTTATGCCATAAGTTTAAATGGTATCATTTAGGGATTATACGAGGATATTAAGGATAGTTATTAAAAGACAAAATTCTTCTTTACCCGTCGCACTAACTATTACTTAAAATTTCTTGTCTGCAGAGGGAAATCGTAAAACGAATTTTTAATATTTGTGCATTGTAAAATAATTTTATAACTACCGCATGCTTGATCTACAAAAAAAAGTTTATCCTCATTTACCATTTGTAATAGAGACACCATAATTTCGCTACTTATGATTTATTACCTATTGAATAAATTAATTCAGGATCATGAAATGCAGGAATCCATTCAAAATGTACACTCTGTTTCAATTTATTTCTAGATTTTTCGCATTTCCAAAGCTGGCACGAACACTCATTGTTTTAACGCTTAAAACTTTAAAAATAGAAAACGTCTCTTGCTAGAAGGCGTTTATCATTTCATGACACGACTTTAAACAATTTATCGCTATTGTTTATATGAAAGCAATGTACATACGATGTATTAAGGAAACATTATTGATGAACCCTACAGAACATAAAAAAGAAAAGTATTTCTACTGGCTAAGTTTAAATTACGCATTTTTATTCCTGAAAATCATTCAATTAAGGAGACTCAGCACCCTACCAATATCGAAATTTCGTAAAAATTTCGATTTTAAGATCTTTATCTTTTCACATACCACATACTTTTGACTACTTTATGACAAATTTCAGACTGATAAGGCATATAGAGCTACAGTTACGGATGATTTAACAAACATCTGTTATCATGTTGTCCCTTCAAATGCCACACCCACTGCTTTATTTACACAAGTCTCTCAGTCAATTTTTTGCCACATTTCCAAATTGATAGACTCGATGTTTTAAAAAAATACGCAGAGAATGAGAGGAATCTTTGCTGCATTTAAATTGCCTGTATTTTTAACTGATAACGTTATTTATTTGAATCGGAAGAAACTTGTTGCTTTTTTGTATCAAATTTCAACTTGTTATTATAAAAACTGTCTTTTTCAAGACTGCAATACATTTTATTTTGTATCTAAACGTGATACTTATCGCTTTTATTTTTATAACTAGCTGAAACCCCGCACTTCGCTACGGAGTACATTCAAATTAAATACAACGGTCAATGTATGCAATTAGTGCCAATATATATATATATATATATATATATATATATATATATATATATATATATATATATATATATATATATATATATATTTATATATATATATATATATATATATATATATATATATATATATATCCTTTTACTGTATTTTAATATTATCCAAAAAAAATATTAAAATACAGTAAAAGGATATGATCCTCAAACTGTTTATTTTACATCAATTGTATACATCGATCGTCGTACTTATTATATATATATATATATATATATATATATATATATATATATAATAAGTACGACGATCGATGTATACAATTGATGTAAAATAAACAGTTTGAGGATCATATCCTTTTACTGTATTTTAATATTTTTTTTGGATAATGTCCAATCGTCTGCTGCATTAGGAAGGAAAAAAAATATTTTTTTTATTGTCTATTTAGTTGTTATGAACGTGACGATAAATTTATTTAAAGTACCAGAAAAAGAAATCACGCGATCGGCATTTAATAAATTAAATTCTAAAAATGAATCTTTAAAAATTCACTAAAAATCAGAAAATGGAGGTAAAGATTCGAAAAATATTCCATTTTGAAGGAATTTTTTATGATCTTTTTCGTGATATAAATTTTATAACTCTCAAATTACTATTTTAAATGCAAACTTAAAATAAGTTACAAAAACGGGTTAAAAATTTAATTTTAAAAAAAATCGAAGAATGTTTCAAAAATCTTTCTTAGTGCACCCCTACACCATAAGAAGAATCGCCATGCAAAATTTCAGCCCTTTAGGTCCCGCGGTTTGGTCTGTGCGTTGTATGTCAGTCAGTGAGTCAGTTACGGAAGTGTTTTATATACATAGACTAGCTGAAAACCCGCGCTTCGCTGCGGAGTACATTCAAATTAAATACAACGGTCAACGTATGCAATTTATGCCAAAAAATAAATATCTATATATTTAAGTTGCTAAGCCGACTTTTTGGGCAGTCCGTGAGAGAAAACTATTGCATCAATTTACTTCATTTTGATCTTAAAGATTGTAATCTGTAGATTCGTCAAATTTCGTTTTTGTAACTGCAATTTTTATTAATGAGCTATAATTTACAATTAAAATTTTATTTTGTTTCTGCGCATTATTATGATTTTCAACAATTAGCAATGATGTGTTGAGTATAATTTATGTATCAATACCTTTATTTACTATCTAGCCGTCATGTTTTGACGGGTACCAACTAGTATATATTTATAATAAATGCGATGATCAATGTATACAATTGATGTAAAATATATATCTATCTATCTATATATATATATATATATATTTATAAAAAAATCGTAAGGGATATGCATTTTTTTGGGATAATATCCAATCGTCTGCTGAATTAGAAAGAGAAAAAATTATTTTTTTTGTCTATTTAGTTGTTACGCACGTGACGATAAATTTATTGAAAGTACCAGAAAAAGAAATCACGTGATCGGCATTTAATAAATTAAATTCTAAAAACAAATCTTTAAAAATTCACCAAAAATCAGGAAATTGAGGTAAAGGTTCGAAAAAGATTTCATTTTGAAGGAATTTTTATGGTCTTTCTCGTGATATAAATTTTATAACCCTCAATGTATTATTTTAAATGCAAACGTAAAAAAAGTTTAAAAAACAGCTTAAAAATTTAATTTTAAAAAATCTAAGAAGAATTTTTTAAAAATCTTTCTTAGTGCACCCCTACACTATTAGAAAAATCGCCATGCAAAATTTCAGCCCTTTAGGTCCAGTGGTTTGGTCTGTGCGTTGTATGTCAGTTAGTCAGTGAATGAATGAATGAATGAGTCAGTTACGGAACTGTTTTATATACATATAGATTGATAAATATGCCTCAGAAAGCTAATAAATCTGCAAAAGCTTTACATATGAATAAAACAAGTTGGTGTTGTAAGAAACATCTTGAGAGAGATACACCTGTGTTAGTTCCAAGTAATACTGACACCAGACAGCAAAATATTTCTTTATCGAATTAATATGAAGCTTGATGATACGCCAGTAATGAGTACATTATTGCCAGTTTGTAAAAAAACTACAGAATTTGATTGAAACTGTAAGGTGTTCAGCATGTGAACAGCAAACTTTAGCTTTGCAATCTTGTGGTAAAATTGGATTTCCATCTAATTTAAAAATGAGTTGCGAAGTCTGCAATGAGGAAACTGCATCTGTGAATACTTCAAATGAATCAACAGAAGATGTAAATATGCAAATTACGCAAGCGTCTTTGCATATTGGCAAAGGTGCCAATATGCGAAGCTGCTATAGAAAATTTTTGCACGGTGATGAATATGGCCCCCCCTTTTTCTTCTGCAACTTTTTCTAAATGTTTAAATAAACTAAATATAGCACAAAAAATTGCCTTGAAAAATATCTTCAAAGAAGTTCACAAAGGAGCAAAAACTGCACATGGTTTGGATCTTTCATAAAATCATGTTTGCGAATTAGCTGTATCATTTGATGGAACTTGGCTTTCTCGTGGCCATGCATTTTTGATTGGGATAGGGTGTGTTGTTGATATTTTATCGTTTTTGTCATTGATTTTGAAGTTATGAGTAAAATATGCCAATTATGTAATGATGCCAAAAGAGATCTGGATTACCATTGTGCTGAATTTGTGATTTGTTAGGAAGGTCATGAACCCGTGTGTGAGCTAAACCATAGAGGGTCATCGGATTCTATGGAAATGGAAGCTGCATCAACTATATGGTAAAGTTCCTTTGATTATGGATTTCTATATACAACTTTATTATCAGATGGCGATGCAAAAACATTCAATCATTTATTAGACCAGCATATATTTGGAAAAGATGTTATGCCAAAAAAGGAAGAATGTATATAAACCATGTGAGCAAAAGAATAGGTACTGGTTTAAGAAATGTGTTAAAAACTTTAGAGCTCGAGGAGTTACATTAGGTGGAAGAATGTATGGTAGCTTAAAAGAAAATACTATACAAAAACTCAACAATATATTATCAAAAGGCAATTCTCGCAACAAAGGAAATCTAATTAATACGAAATATGCTACTTTTTACCATACCATTTCTGCAGATGAAAAACCCCAACATTCAAAGTGCTTGCCGAGGCGATTCATGGTGTTTTTACCAACGAGCCATTGCTAATGGGAAAAACCTGCAACACATACACTCAAGAGCCAAAACATTATGACCACTCCTACATTTTGCAATGAATTCGCCTGGATGACGTGGAAAGCACGTACAGAAGTGGTATTTAACTGCTGCTGGAGAGTCTGAAGAATTATTCTTTCACTTACTTCTGTGTGTGATGGGAAAGGCTGCGGATCTAAGCGACTTTGATAGAGGGCAGATTGTAATGGCTCGAAGGCTCGGAACAAGCATTTCCGAAACTGCATGACTCGTGGGTTGTTCGCGGCCTACAGTTGTTAGTACTTATGCAAAGTGGATGAATGACGGTGAAACCAGCAGTAGACGACATGGTGTTGGACGTCCACACGCTATCAAAGAAAAAGGTCGTCGGAGACTGTCTCGCATGGTGAAGCAAAACATGAGCAGACAGTTCCTCAGCTGACAGCCCAATACAAAGCAGGGCCAAGTGGAATAGTATCGCAGCGCACTGTTCAGCGGACACTGTTGGATATGGGGCTACGCAGCAAACGTCCCACTCGTGTGTCTTTGCTGACCAAGCGTCATCGCCAACTGCGCCTGCGCTGGGCCCGGTAACATCGCGACTGGTCCATGGATCAGTGGGAGAGAGTTGCCTGGTCAGATGAATCACGGTTTGGCATTCATCACGCCGATGGCCGTATCAGGATACGCCGTCTTCCAGGCGAACCGTTGCTCCCTCAATGTACAGTAGGTCATAGACAGGCCGGTGGTGGCGGTATTATGCTTTGGGGGACGTTCTCTAGGGCGTCTCAGGGACCCATGGTTGTGGTAGAGCAGACCATGAATGCTACAGGGTATCTGAACATCATTGCGGACCAGTTGCACCCTTACATGGCCTCTGTTTTTCCAGCTGGAAATGGAATGTTCCAACAGGACAACGCCCCGTGTCACAAGGCTAAAATTGTGTTGGAGTGGTTCCAGGAACATGATGCTGAATTCCAGTTAATGTCCTGGCCGCCTAACTCACCGGATCTCAATCCGATAGAACACATTTGGGATGTCATGGGACGGCAGCTCAGAGTTCAATGACCACCAATTCGCAATATCTCGGATTTGCGTGACCGTTGCTTAAACATCTGGTACAATCTGTCTCCGGCCATCTACCAAGGACTTGTGGCATCCATGCCAAGGCTGGTTGAAGCTGTGTTGCACGCCAAAGGTGGTCCAACTCGTTATTGACAGGTGGTCATAATGTTTTGGCTCTTGAGTGTAAGTTAAATATCAGAACACCTTGTAAAATTTTACCTATGTAAGTTTGGCATCAACCGAACTCTTGAAAAGATGCATTCATGGTAAGATCCAGAATGCCATTGAGAGTCTGCATAGTATCATATGGAGTCCCAAAAAATTTTTGTTTTCAAATCAAGAATTCAACGTTCTCTTAGAGAAGCAATATGCGAATTTAATAAGGGTGTAGGATGTCACATGTTCAAAAATACGTTGGTATATATATTGCGGGAGTCACAAATTTAGATTAGCAAACATATTATAAATGAAGAAAAATAGTTTTCGATTCAGAAGAAATGATATGAAATTTAAGCACATGAGGCAAGTAATTCTAATAGCTATGATTAGAAAGAACATTTTAGCAAAAAAGGAAGGACTAACATATGGTCCAGGTTGCTTCTAAGATTTTTATGTGAAGGAAAATAATTTGATAGTTTGCCAATCTGAATTTGTGTATACAATTTTATTTTTATGTCCACCTGGCATTATTTTATTTTCAATCAAGGTGTAATAAGTGTAATTTAGAGCAATATTAACTCATAAAAATATTTTTTATCTATTTACAGCCAACCTTTAAATAAGTACAAATTTCATGAATTATAACTTTTTATTAAAAGTCCATAATTAAACACACAGCTAAAAGTGCATAATTAATAGCAAAATAAGTATATATACCTTCCTTAATTTTTACAGTTGCTTATGGTTTACATATGATGTATGTATTAATTATATATACTTTCATTGCACTTAAAATCTTTCTAATTAGTTTACCCTTTAACTGCTATTTAATTTCCAAGAACAAGTAAATTACTGTAGGCTTTACAATAAATATTAGCAGCAATAACGAATCGAAAAAAGTTTAATTGTAACCAAGAGTAATTTATTGTTGCTGTTCATTTTTGTAAGCACTTTGCATTTAACTTATGACTGCAACTTTATATTCAACCGTGTGGATGCTTTAACTACCATTTTGCAGCAATTATGAAATGGTTGATTTAATCCAATTTTTGGATTGTTATCATGACTCTCTAAAGCAATGATTTTTTATACTTTTCCCCTTCATTGTTCTTTTTTTATTCAAAATAGTAGAACGTTGTATATTTATTCACCAATTTACATTCAATTTTACAAAATATTCAATAGTGCATATCTGGCATTTGATTATTACATAAAACCTAAAAAATCGTGTATTATATCTATCCATTTTCTGTACTTAAGATAAAGATATGCAAACAGACTTCAGAAAGTTAAAAAAAAATTTCCTCCTTTTGAACAGAAACATTCATATTCTGTAAAGAAGCTTTGTGAAGATTTTAAAACAGTAAAATTGCACTGATGTATGCGAAACTTAAAATCCTTGTCTTTTCACACAGTAACAATTTTTATAGGGAAAAACCCAAGCACGAGTTGTTTTAAATGTCGAAGTTTAATTCAATAATAATGTTCCTTTCTAAGAGTCAATAGCAGTTTGTTCCGTTTTAAGTCTCATTATTTTTTTCCACTACCGCCGTACGGTTTTCTTGGAAAAAACTGGAGAAAAAAAGCTTGATAACTTTTACAAATTAAGAAACAACCTACATGTTAAAGTATTCATGAAAGGAAGTCTGACGAAATTTCTTTTCTTTGAAAAAATATTCTTTGCTGCATTATTAAAAAATATTTAAACGCGACCGGAACGGCCTAGTTCATATAGTTTTAAAAGAATAAATTCAGCGTAACAGAAAAAAAAAATGGAACGAACTTGTCTAAAAGAGATTTACTAATAAGTTGGCTTCTAGCGTAATGGTTAATTTACTTGTCAGTGTAATAGTAATTGGAATTGCTCCTAAAATGTAAAATTGTAAGTATATAATATAAAATGTAATTGTAAATTGTAAGATGTGTGTAGTGTAATTGTTAAATGCAATAATAAGTGCATTGGAGACCTATGAGCAAATTAATGCATGAAATTAATCAAAAAAAAAAAGAATGATTTAATTACTTTAGAAGAAATAATTATTATAAAAATGTTTACCAGTAAACCTGTTCGTTAATCGTCTGTAATACAATTGTATTATGTATGTAATGTAATTGTTTAATGCAATAGTAAGTGTAATTATGTTTGAAATTGCATCTTAAATGTAAAATTGTAAGAGTAAAGTAATTGTATCGAAATTTTACCTTGAATGTAATTTGTGAGTATACAATGTAAATCGTAATTCAAAATTGCAATGTATCCATAATGTAGTGATAAATGTTATTGTAATTGAAATGGTAATTGAAAATGCATCAAAAGTGTAAAATTGTCAGTATATAATGTAAATTGAAATTGTAAATCGTAATATGTTATTAATGCAACGGTAAATGTAATAGTAACAGTAAGAGTGATTGAAAGAGCACCTTAAATGTAAAATTGTATGTATATAATGTAAGCAGTAATTGTAAATTGTAATATGTTCACAAGCGACTTTAAATATGCCGTATAAGCTTATCGCTGTGGTCGGCGGAACCTTTAGAATTACTAATAAGTTGTGCGGAAACTCTCCCACACTGCCTTAAATCTAAAGAAATTCATTACTCAAAAGGAGGAGTATTATTATAATGCCATAAATCACAGTACTAGTTTTGAAGTAAATATTCAGTTCTCTAAAAAGAGCAATAGTAAAGCTTCCTGTTGCTTTGTATAAACTATAAAATATTAAAACGACAGTTATAATAATTATCATAGGACGATAATAATAATTAAAAAAAGATTGATAATGATAGTCGAATACACTTTTTCACGATAGTCTTTTTTTCAAATCATTTGTGAAAAAAATTTAAATATAGATTGTAGTATCTTTAGGTAACTGATAAATCATGAATAATGTCACGCAAAGTGACAATATAAGAGCACGCACTGCTCTGGCATGAGGTGTATTTAGAAATCAGCAAGACTTCAGTTAAAATAATTACGTTTATTCAAAACTTCAATAAACATTTAAAAATATTAAAAGCAATAACTTAAAACATTTGTATAATCAAAACAATCTCACACAGAGACTTCTAACATACGCGTCTCACTAGCTCGTGAGTTCAACTGTGTCTGCTGTAAGCGGCCTCTTTGCTCTAACTCGAGCAGTATTTATATAAGCCAGTAACATAACACTGACATATTTGCATAAAATACACTCGAAAGGGAAAATAACAAACCATGGGGAAAATAAACGAAAAACAACATTTCTCAGATGTATGACGTCAAAGTTGCTGTGACGCCATTACTTGTTAGGTAATAAGTGCTACGTCAGTCTAAAACGATAGCATGAATGTCGGAAAGTAATACAAGTAAATGATCTAATAAACTGAAGTTTAGATAGCCCTTTTAAGGTTCATTTTCCTAACAAATAATTATCAATCTTTTAAACAAAATTATGAGAAGAATGTTAAGAATTTGAAATTTCTTTCCCCGCTTGACGACGCGTCTCCTTGGTTTTAGCGCTGCTCGGTGGGAGCGAGGCTATTAGAAAACAAACCAAAAGCGGGAGTTTTTTTTCCCCTTATGTCTTATGTCACTCGATACGTTTGTCACTCGATACGTTTTGTCACTCGATACGTTTTGTCACTCGATACGTTGTCACTCGATACGTAAATATGTATTCAAATGTTTGTAAATAGACGTTGTGTATTAAAGTATTTGTGGAAATTACAGTCTTCTATCTATTCGATGGACAATTACGCTACATAGATTCTACAAAAATAGAACAATTTATTATCGTAAAAGAGAAGAAAGATTTTTAAAAACGAAGCTCAAAGAATCAAAAGAAATTTTCAAGGAAGGATTCATGTTTATTGCTGATGTCCCGTATCGCAGAAAATCAGGTTAAGCAAAATGGCGAAAAGCAAGAGAAAATATTTTTTTAATATCAGTTATTCTTTTTTACCGAAACAATAATTCAGCTTCATCGAAGAAGTATCATCCCGGGCCCGGGCAGGGCCGCCCAGAGACTTTACGGGGCCTGGGGCAAACTTCTGTTGGGGGCCCCAAGAAATCTGATTAATCGAATAATTTTTTTTATTTTTATGGGGGCCCCTTTTTTCAGGAGATTATTTTGAATTTTGAAGTACGGTACAAGTTTTAGAATTTTCTTTCGGAGGAAATCTAATAAATATTTAAAAAAAAAATTTTTGGGCCCTTCCGGCAGTTGGGGGCCTGGGGCAAAGTGCCCCAGTTGCACCCCCCCCCCCTATGGGCGGCCCTGGGCCCGGGGTAGCCCAGGGCCGCCCATAGGGGGCCCTCGTAATTTTTGTAAAGACTGTCTAAACGGATAAATGTATTTAATGAATAATTGAACAGTGGTCCTTTCGAGGTAAGGATATTCCAAGAAGCCTTTGTCCGAAAAGGAAATTTTCGTTACAATCATTGGGGAACGGTTACCATTGGCAGAACTTCCAGAAACAAATATGAGCCAATTGCAAAATGTTTATAACAATACTAGCTGAAAACCCGCACTTCGCTACGGAGTACATTGAAATTGAATACAACGGTCAATGTATGCAATTAATGCCAAAAAAAATAGTATATATATATATATATATATATATATATATATATATTTATAATAAATACAACTTTCAATATATACAATTTGTGTAGAAAAAAATATATATATTTATAAAAAAATCGCAATGGATTTTTTTATAGACAAAATGATGTCCAATCGTCTGCCGTATGAGCAAGAAAAAAATATTTTTTGTGTTTTTAGTTGTTATGCACGTGACGATAAATTTATTTAAAGTACCAGAAAAAGAAATCACTTGATCGGCATTTAATAAATTAAATTCTAAAAATTAACCTTTAAAAATTCCCCAAAAATTAGAAAATCGAGGTAAAGATTCGAAAAAGATTTCATTTTAGAGGAATTTTTATGATCTTTCTCGTGATATAAATTTTATAGCCCTCAAATTATTATTTTAAATGCAAACGTAAAAAAAGTTACCAAAACAGCTTAAAAATTTAATTTTAAAAAATCTAAGAAGAATTTTTTCAAAAATCTTTCTTAGTGCACCCCTACACCATAAGAAGAATCGCCATGCAAATCTTCAGCTCTTTAGGTCCAGCGGTTTGGTCTGTGCGTTGTATGTCAGTCAGTGAGTCAGTTACGGAACTGTTTTATATATATATAGATAATGTAGCAAGATAATGCCAACAATTATAAACTGACGGCAATAAACATTATAAAAAAACTTAATGCTGGTCCAATAGTTATACAATGCTGGCCATTAAAATTGGATCACCATGAAGAATGGATAATACAAACGTCAAATTCGCATGAAAGGAAACATTTTCTGGGATATGTAAATGATTAGCATTTAAGCACGCTCGAACGATGCAAGAGGGAGAAACGGCATCTCTAACTCTGTATAAAAGGAAAGTTACGAAACGGGTTTCTCTTTCGGAAATCGCATATGAATGTTGGTTTTTTGTGGGAAGATCGTGCTATGCCTCGTATAAGAAGGGGAAACGGCTACGTGTATTATTCCAGCACGTGTCGGAATTCAATAGTGGCAGGATCATGGCGTATCGAGAGTTTGGTTTATCGTTCCGCGATATTGCTACTCGCATTGTTCGGAATCCAAAGACTGTCGGGCGAATATGGAATCGATGGGTTCAGGGGGGTCATACTGAACGCCATGCAGGATCTCAACGTCTTCCCGCCACTAGACAGACATGCTGTGACGTCGGTCTTGCAGGATCGCACAGCCTCGTCATGGACCTTGAGTCAGGAAATGAGCCTGTTTGTAGTAGGACAAGTATCCGTACGGACATTGCGAAGTCGTCTGGAGCAGCACGGACTGTCTACAAGGCGACCATTATAGCGGCTTGCCTTGACACTGCAGCATAGAGAGGCGCGGTGGCAGTGGTGCACCCAACGAGTTAACTGAATACAGGAGTAGCCCCACGTTCCATTCAGACGAGTCCCGTTTCTGAGTGCAGAATCATGATGGACGTATCTGTGTCTGGAGGCACCGATAGGGATGCGACATCGATGTCGATGTTTTCAAAACATCGATGTTTTGATAAAAACATCGATGTTTTAAACATCGATTTATTGAAGCCGATATTTTTTAACATCGATGTTTTGTGCTCGATGTTTTACGTTGTCTCGATGTATTTTTTAATGAAAAAGTACCGTAATAAAAAAATTTTACCACGTAGCACAATTTTCACACTCAGTAAATGTAAGTCTGAATTCTGAAAAGGACGAATACAAAAGAGGGAATGATTCCTTAGCAAACAGACAAATGGCAATTAACAACCAATGAACCAATCAGAGCGCTTGGAATGTTCCTGACACTCCAGAACCTTCCATGGGGTTTTATTTTACAAATAGTATATACACGAGTGCATCCATTTAAGTTTTTGTTTTGTTCTGGTTTTATATAAGTTGACGTTAATATTATTAGTAAGATGCCTCCCAAAAGTACCGTTTGGGAATATCTAAGTCCCTCAAAACTTATGGCAATACCACGAATTTATCTGGACCTTTGAAGGCAAAACATGGCGGTATTTACAACGAGAATTTTGAGTCATCAATGTAGCCCAAAGCAACCAAGTTTTTGTCATTTGTGCCTGCCCAATCAGAGAGTAAAATTAAATCACCCCCTCCCCCCACGACTAACGGAAGTAACATTAATGTTAGAGATTACTAAACCAGTTTTAAAAAATGGATGTTCTAAAACATCGATGTTTCAAAACATCGATGGTTTTTGGGCGATGTTTTATTAGCATCGATGTTTTAATATTGAATATCGATGTTTCAAAACATCGATGTTTTGTTATCGATGTCGCATCACTAGGCACCGAGGAGAACGCACGTGGCCTGCTTTCCCTCCATGTCGTCAGATGAGTCCTGCACCTAGTGTGGTGGTATGGGCAGACATTGGGTACACGACACCTCGTTAGCGATCTGAACAGCCAGCGTTGCATTTATCAGATATTAAGTCCGCTGGCTGTGTCCTATCTTCAAGACCTCGGAAAAAGTCATCTTTCAACAAGAAAACGCAAGAACGCATGTTGTCCGTCGTGTCCTGAACTACCGCGACACAGACGGGGTTCGACTGTTGCCCTGGCCAGCACTTTCCCCAGGTCTCTCGCCCATTGAAAACATCTGGTCATGGGTTGCTGAGAGACTGTGACGCAACCACTCTCCAGCCTCTACGACTGATGAAGTGTGACATAGACTTGAGGCAGCATGGAATGACTTGCCCGTATCTGTCATCCAAGCCCAGTTCGACTGAATGCCTAACCGGGTTAGAGCCGTTTTAGCTGCCAGAGGCGGCAGCTGTGTGTACTAATTTCAGCCCCTGTATACCCCCAAATTTCCCACAAATTTAATCATGCTTTCTTCCTACTATGCTGTATACGTACAATACGTAAATTTTGTTATTTGCTTTCCTTCCCGGTGTTGCAATTTTAATGGCCAGCAGTGTAAAATGTTGTTGTCCCAACTTCAGATCTTCAAATGAGAGTTCAATTACTTTCACAATAGTTAGGCCAACCAACAGCTAATCGTTGGATGCGCTGCAATGTAATCCGTTGTTTCAACATAACCCCAACTGCCAAATTGAACTGTTTGACAACTATTCTAAATACAGAGGCCCAGCAACGTACCAACGGTCTTGTGTTACTGGGATATTGACGTAGTTATCAGAATCTTATTGCAATTTTCCAAAAGGAAAATTGTTTACTCTAAAATTGGTAAATTCTGTTGAAAGTGGGATACTATTTCCGAAAAAGGCATAAAACAGGTCTGTGAACGCAAGCAGATTCAATAGCAGTAAACACAGATCATAAATTAATGCAAAATATGGCAAATCTTAAATTACCGTCTTTTCAACTTATCAATAAATGTCTTTCGGATTTTTTCATATCAATCTTTTGCTATCATGGCTTATTCAAGAAAAGAGATCATGTTTGATATTAGAGGGTAACTTTATAGGGTTCGCGTGTTGCTCAGATGCAAATTTCTGGTAGATGCGCAGTGCAGGCCAGTCGAAGTGAGTTCGGAGCAGGTGTCTGGTCTATTTAAGTGACACACGCTGAGATGGCAAGAGCCCAAGAAGGGAGTGGAGATTTGTAGGGTAGTACGTTACGCTATTAGTAGGGATACGGAAGAGTCGAGAAAAGTTAGATTGAAGGTGGTAGCGGTATTTAACTGATAGAGCACGTATTAGTATTTAGCCTAGGTGGTTGCACGATTTCGATAGTTAGTTCAGAGCCCGATGGTTACGGGTCTTGCTAGTGAACGTATATTCTGCCTGAAAAGGTTCATTACGACTTTAAAGTTCAGTTTCTTAGTACCGCAAGTTGCGGTACTGTGCTGTGTTATTATTTGAAGCCCCAAGTCGGTCTATGTTAGTCTACCTCTACGTAGAAAATAAAGGAATTATTTATATTTATGCCTATTACTTTATAGTGTGCCTGGACCGTTAGAGGATTCACGGGGTACCTAAGAAACAGAACGATATAACTTCATAATTCGCTTTAAAAATAGCGAGACCGATTGGCGTATATTTGAAAAAATAATTAATTTATGCCGCTCAGCAGTTTCAAATGTTACAAAATACTCCACATCCCTATATATTTAAAAATGAGATATCTGCAAGATCTTAAAAATGTCGAATTGAACGCGTCATTAACAGATATATTACAAGAAAAAATTCCAAGACTTACAGCAGATCATTCAAACTTACATTCAAACTTACAGCAGATCTTCAAAAATCATAACGACCATCTGTTTTCTCGAGACTTATAAAATATTAATCGGTTACGCTACATTTCGTAGCCGGTCCCCAGAGAAAACATTCTGTACTATGCAGAATTTTAAACTATGCAGAATTTTAGACCTTCTGTTGCAAAATTTATGCAATGCAAAAATTTTGTGTTCTTGAATAAGTTAACGAAAGCAAATTTAGCATATTTCTTTTAGATGACAAAAAAAATGGTGTGATGAACATTTAAAGTCAAAGTTTAAAAATAGAATTTCAGATGTGTCTAGAAACTCTCTTAAGTATCAAGATACCGTTCACTTGATTCTGAAAGTCATTATATGCCGATGGGACTGCAGATAGGTTATACGTTAACCAGTGCAAAGCTTTTGATATTAATGATATATGATTTCATTTAATATCTGGTGGCACTAAGAATACATCGTTAAGAAAGTTTTTTTAGAATTTTGCAATTTCAACGTTTTGTAGTTGAAAAGGAAACGTTGCTTGAAGCTAGTTAGAAAATTCCTGTAATAGTTAGTTTAAACTATTCACCAGTTTCAAATGTAGTAGAATGTTATAGATCAAAAGTTAAAGCCGTTAAAGTTTTTTTTAGGAGGAATATATCGTATTTGTCTGAAATGCGTCTAAAAATCCACAATTTAAGGTTCACAAACTTGTAGCAGATCTACAAAAATCATAACGACTACATGAATCATATGGAGTAGCTATTATTCCAGAGACTGTTATATGAGTCATCAGATATGCTAGGGTTTAAACCAAGTCCAAGGGATCTTTTCAACTACGAGAAATGAAACGACATTCCTTTATAAAAATTTACAGATTTAAGAATTCCAAATTCTAGCAGACGAAAGGAAATTTAACATCTTTAATTTGGGCGGTCAAGATATGGTTTGAAGGAGACTCAACAAGAAGATCAATAAATGTAATCATGTTGGTTGACGAGTTACGGATCAATGTAGATCATTACATATGGTGAGTGTTCGTTAATTTATCTATGAGGTAATTAGCCAGTTCAATTAGCTTAACATTTCAAAATTTAATTTGAAATTTTTTATGTAAAAGATTGCTTTCAAAATTCTTTTCAACATTGAAAAACATCAAAAAAAAGTCCCTATTTATGTAGGCCCGAGGTAGCCTAGTTGTAGCACATTGGGTTTGGGGCTAGGGGTACTTAGTTTGAATCCCGACGAACTCTGTTAAATACCTTAGTGTCTAAGACGGATATGGGCACGTTAAATTAGTAGACCGAAAAATCTACCACAAGGTCAGTCGGTGGGAGAAGGTGTAAGCTTCCCCCCCCAGATGTCTTCCTAGGGGGTGCTCCATCAATGTTGAAGTAGCACCAAAGGAACTATGTTGACCCACTTTTATGGTGCCTGCAGATCAAAAGTAGTCAACAATTTCCGCAGTTCCGTGTGAATGTCACAAAGTACCTCCTCTTTAGGTGAAAAAAAAAGAAAAATGTATTCAACTTGGAATTTGCATCATCAACTGCTGTATACTTTCCCTGAAGCAATAGAAAGAATCTCTCCTTCGGTGAACATAATCTCCTTTGAACGTTGTTGACAAGATTTGATATCCAAAAATCTTAATAGTATGGATTACTTAACCCTTTGAAGGGTGTTAAACCCTTTGCACAGTGCAAACGCCTATAAATAGTCTTTTTTTCACTTGCATTCAATGTATTCCAGTTAACTGAGCAGAAAAATGGTTAGTACTGCCATCTGTTATCAGTTTAAAGAAGTAAAAACATTTTGCAACCTTTGATTGGAAAATTTTTCAAGATTCTTTAGGTTAAAAAAAAGGGAAAAAAAATCTGTACCGTGCAAACGGAGGAAGTTGTTGTCCCTGAAATTGTTAAGAAAAAAATTCTTTATAAGTTGCCACTAATTTTATATAACTGACTTAAAAATGTCATAACACGGCTGTACAAAGTAAGTGTGGAAAATCAAGCCAAAAAAAAAGAAACAGAAACGCCTGTAGAATCCCCAAAACATGTTTGAGTAATGCTTTTTAACTAATACATAGGCAGTTCACACATTTTTTAGACGATGTATATTGTATTCACAAAACTAAATTACATAAAATTCTGGTGTTTTAAATGTTCTATTTGACATCCCTTGTTCTGAACTGTCTTTCGACACCGCAATTTCCAAGATAATAATGCCTTTTGAAGTGTCTGAAGAGGTATTCTATCCCATTCCTCCTGAACAGCTTTCCAGAGACCTGTAAGGATTTTGGGACGACGTTTGCTTAATGAAGATTTTAAAAGTTCGAAAGCACAAAAATCCATAGGTGATACATCGGGAGATTTAGTAGGGATATCAGTGAAGGGTATGGCCTCGATACCAGTTTTTTGTTCCATTTCTTTTAGGAAATTTACAGCGGATTTTGATGTGTGACTGCTAGCTTTGTCCTGATGGAGTCTCACAGATTGATGGCCCTGTGGGTAAAGCGATGGTATTTCATTCAGAAAAATTGGCGATAAAATATGTTCCTGACAGTATTTGGAGTTGATCTTGACTTTTTTTCCACTCTCTTTATTTTTAACTTGCCATTATAAGAAAAACCAGCAACTATCATGAATCCCTTAGAAAAACTTTCTTTCGATTCTTTGAACCATGTACTTAAATTTTTTTCTCCCCTTTTATGATAATAAAGTGAATAATAAATGGCTCTTTTTTTGTTGCAATCATTTAAATACACCCATGATTCATCTATTGTGACAATTGTTTTCCATTTTTCTTTGGATAAGTGTTTCACATATAGAATTCTGCAGCGTGTCCTGCGTTCAGCGATATGATTTGGTAGAAGATGATGCACATTGCAATTATTTCTTTTGCAGCAAACGATTTTTTATTACCGCTTACCAAAATCGTCCAAAAAATGTGCGAACAGCCTCTGTAGTAATCTAGGGAATAATAAGAAAATTTTATGATTTTTTTTTCGATAGAACAGTAAGCGTCTGATCTCATTTTGATTTCTTTTAAATTTACCTTAATGTATTATTTTTTATTATAAAATAGTCATCTTTTCTTTGTTAGATGTAAAATCAGGTGAAAATTATAGTTATTTTTTCACGTTTTGATGCTTTGACAGGAATATTTTTATGGCATTTTTAAGTACCTATCACTATTGTAGCTGCATTATAAGGTTTAAAAAGTCTTGTAGCATTTTCTTTAACTAATGACACAAAGTGGAGATGATTTTTGTAATTTCTTTTGATTCAAAAAATAACTATAGAAGAAAAAATCACCGACTTCAAAATGCTCAAATAATGTTTTTTTCACAGTGTTTAAAGTAATCATGATAAAAAAAGTATACTCATAGCAAATATTTCTATACGTTTAAGGTATTCGACTACGTTCGGAGCAGTTTTTTTAAAACCGTACTTGTGAAAATTTCTATATTATTTTTTGAAGGAATAGAGAAAAGAAATACTAAAATCATGGCAAAAGATACAATAACTATGCAACTTTTTTTCAAATATGAGGGGTTTTGGTCCAAACTAAGCAAATGATTACATAAACGGCTGTAGCACTACAAAAGAAATGTGTAGACAATATTAATTTATTACCATGTTTTTCTTAACTCGCTTTCTTGCTTGACCAGTACAAATCTTGCAATCGATTTTTAACTAACTTCCCGACTAGCTAGACATTTGAAACTTTTAGAATAGCTCAGAACACGATGATAATGCATTCTTTAAGCAGATTTGAAATCATTTTCAGTTAATTTTGTTTTGTAAACTGGTGCAGCCATCTATCGGCCGGGACGGGAACTAAAAGTTAAATGCAAGTTAACTTCCAATTAACTTTATTTTCTTTCCAATTGATGGGATAATTCATCAAAAAAATTAAAAAAGTATTTATTAATACATAGAATTGTCACGTTTATATGACTCAACAGAAAATTTAAAAACATGGTATATAAAAAGTTCTTTTTATCTTGTAATTATTTTTATCATCTGCACATAAAACTCTTGTGAATGCAATGAATTAAAAGAGAATTAATATTTTGAAATCTAAAAAAAAATATTGCTGATTATATGCAAATACATGTAGAATTTCATTAACTCCTCGAAATCTATACTTATATATAAAGAGAGAGCGATTTTGTACGTGGAGGGTAATCTTCAGAACCACTGTACCTATTTGAAAAATTCTTTCACTGTTTGAAAGGTACATTATTCCAGATGGACATAGGCTATATATTATGTATATCTGATCAGTAGAAATAAAGTTAGGGGCTTAATCCTAACAATCTCCATTGTTTCCGCTACTGTCTTCTACCGCTTTTTGTTCCGAAGATTTCAACGATCCTTATCGTGGTGGTATCGCGGTGGGCTTCTGTTCTGACGCTAGCGGTTCGAACCTAGCCGTTCTCAGGCACGCCTTTTTCTTTTAAAAAATTTATTTTAATTATTAACTAACATAAAATTAATTTAAGGTATTATTTAGGTTATTATTAAGGTAAAAAAAGATTTACAATTTATTGACTATCAACTGGAAATTTATTGGTATAATATTTTGTACAACCCGGACAAAGTCGGGACGGGCCGATAGTATTTTAATAAATTTAGCTATAAATCTGTAAATAATATACCTGGAGTTAACTCTATATTTCATTACATTCTTAATACACTCCCAACAAAAAAATCAATGCACCAAGGACGAATCGTCCGACCGTAATGAAATTTCGCATGCGAAGATGTTCCGAACGAACATGCAAATGATTAAAATTGGGTGTCCGACCAATGAACAGCGGGAGTTCCAGCGCATCCAGAAGGTGTTTATGTGGAACGACCTCATGTTCAACTCTCGATCTGGTGTTCAAAATTTTTGTTGCATTTCGACTGCGGATATCTTACGTCGGCCGTAACAATGCCTCGTCGTAACGATTCCTTCTCGTGACGAGCATATTTCAGAGTTTGAAAGAGGTCGTGTCATCGGATTGAAAGAAGCTGGTTGGGCAAGTCGAAGAATCTCTAGAGATCAGGGTCAAAGCGATGCAGCGATTAGACGTTGCTGGCAAGAGTGTGGCAGCAACGTCAGATTTAAGGCGACAATGGACCGTGAATAACCTTTTTTTTTATTTATTTATTAACCAATTGCTATGAAATTTTGTATACTTATACAGTGTTGTTTAGAGATGGAAATTCTAAACTAAAAAAAAAATCAGAATGTAATTAATTAAGATATTAATTAAAATCAGTTTGTTAATTACTCTATTTAAAAATACTCCATGCGCATTAATTTTTGTCTCAGATATCGAATTTTCTCTCTTAAGCTAGCTTTATATATTTATAATAAAAGTTAGTAGCAATATTTGATTTACAGTCATATTTATGAAAACTACAAAAGAAATCGATAAAAATAGGCCATTTTATGCAAAATTTAATCAAAAAAATCAGAATGTAATTAATTAAGATATTAATTAAAATCAGTTTGTTAATTACTCTATTTAAAAATACTCCATGCGCATTAATTTTTGTCTCAGATATCGAATTTTCTCTCTTAAGCTAGCTTTATATATTTATAATAAAAGTTAGTAGCAATATTTGATTTACAGTCATATTTATGAAAACTACAAAAGAAATCGATAAAAATAGGCCATTTTATGCAAAATTTAATCAAAAAAATCAGAATGTAATTAATTAAGATATTAATTAAAATCAGTTTGTTAATTACTCTATTTAAAAATACTCCATGCGCATTAATTTTTGTCTCAGATATCGAATTTTCTCTCTTAAGCTAGCTTTATATATTTATAATAAAAGTTAGTAGCAATATTTGATTTACAGTCATATTTATGAAAACTACAAAAGAAATCGATAAAAATAGGCCATTTTATGCAAAATTTAATCAAAAAAATCAGAATGTAATTAATTAAGATATTAATTAAAATCAGTTTGTTAATTACTCTATTTAAAAATACTCCATGCGCATTAATTTTTGTCTCAGATATCGAATTTTCTCTCTTAAGCTAGCTTTATATATTTATAATAAAAGTTAGTAGCAATATTTGATTTACAGTCATATTTATGAAAACTACAAAAGAAATCGATAAAAATAGGCCATTTTATGCAAAATTTAATCAAAAAAATCAGAATGTAATTAATTAAGATATTAATTAAAATCAGTTTGTTAATTACTCTATTTAAAAATACTCCATGCGCATTAATTTTTGTCTCAGATATCGAATTTTCTCTCTTAAGCTAGCTTTATATATTTATAATAAAAGTTAGTAGCAATATTTGATTTACAGTCATATTTATGAAAACTACAAAAGAAATCGATAAAAATAGGCCATTTTATGCAAAATTTAATCAAAAAAATCAGAATGTAATTAATTAAGATATTAATTAAAATCAGTTTGTTAATTACTCTATTTAAAAATACTCCATGCGCATTAATTTTTGTCTCAGATATCGAATTTTCTCTCTTAAGCTAGCTTTATATATTTATAATAAAAGTTAGTAGCAATATTTGATTTACAGTCATATTTATGAAAACTACAAAAGAAATCGATAAAAATAGGCCATTTTATGCAAAATTTAATCAAAAAAATCAGAATGTAATTAATTAAGATATTAATTAAAATCAGTTTGTTAATTACTCTATTTAAAAATACTCCATGCGCATTAATTTTTGTCTCAGATATCGAATTTTCTCTCTTAAGCTAGCTTTATATATTTATAATAAAAGTTAGTAGCAATATTTGATTTACAGTCATATTTATGAAAACTACAAAAGAAATCGATAAAAATAGGCCATTTTATGCAAAATTTAATCAAAAAAAATCAGAATGTAATTAATTAAGATATTAATTAAAATCAGTTTGTTAATTACTCTATTTAAAAATACTCCATGCGCATTAATTTTTGTCTCAGATATCGAATTTTCTCTCTTAAGCTAGCTTTATATATTTATAATAAAAGTTAGTAGCAATATTTGATTTACAGTCATATTTATGAAAACTACAAAAGAAATCGATAAAAATAGGCCATTTTATGCAAAATTTAATCAAAAAAATCAGAATGTAATTAATTAAGATATTAATTAAAATCAGTTTGTTAATTACTCTATTTAAAAATACTCCATGCGCATTAATTTTTGTCTCAGATATCGAATTTTCTCTCTTAAGCTAGCTTTATATATTTATAATAAAAGTTAGTAGCAATATTTGATTTACAGTCATATTTATGAAAACTACAAAAGAAATCGATAAAAATAGGCCATTTTATGCAAAATTTAATCAAAAAAATCAGAATGTAATTAATTAAGATATTAATTAAAATCAGTTTGTTAATTACTCTATTTAAAAATACTCCATGCGCATTAATTTTTGTCTCAGATATCGAATTTTCTCTCTTAAGCTAGCTTTATATATTTATAATAAAAGTTAGTAGCAATATTTGATTTACAGTCATATTTATGAAAACTACAAAAGAAATCGATAAAAATAGGCCATTTTATGCAAAATTTAATCAAAAAAATCAGAATGTAATTAATTAAGATATTAATTAAAATCAGTTTGTTAATTACTCTATTTAAAAATACTCCATGCGCATTAATTTTTGTCTCAGATATCGAATTTTCTCTCTTAAGCTAGCTTTATATATTTATAATAAAAGTTAGTAGCAATATTTGATTTACAGTCATATTTATGAAAACTACAAAAGAAATCGATAAAAATAGGCCATTTTATGCAAAATTTAATCAAAAAAATCAGAATGTAATTAATTAAGATATTAATTAAAATCAGTTTGTTAATTACTCTATTTAAAAATACTCCATGCGCATTAATTTTTGTCTCAAATATGGAATTTTCTCTCTTAAGCTAGCTTTATATATTTATAATAAAAGTTAGTAGCAATATTTGATTTACAGTCATATTTATGAAAACTACAAAAGAAATCGATAAAAATAGGCCATTTTATGCAAAATTTAATCAAAAAAATCAGAATGTATTTAATTAGGATATTAATTAAAATCAGTTTGTTAATTACTCTATTTAAAAATACTCCATGCGCATTAATTTTTGTCTCAGATATCGAATTTTCTCTCTTAAGCTAGCTTTATATATTTATAATAAAAGTTAGTAGCAATATTTGATTTACAGTCATATTTATGAAAACTACAAAAGAAATCGATAAAAATAGGCCATTTTATGCAAAATTTAATCAAAAAAATCAGAATGTAATTAATTAAGATATTAATTAAAATCAGTTTGTTAATTACTCTATTTAAAAATACTCCATGCGCATTAATTTTTGTCTCAGATATCGAATTTTCTCTCTTAAGCTAGCTTTATATATTTATAATAAAAGTTAGTAGCAATATTTGATTTACAGTCATATTTATGAAAACTACAAAAGAAATCGATAAAAATAGGCCATTTTATGCAAAATTTAATCAAAAAAATCAGAATGTAATTAATTAAGATATTAATTAAAATCAGTTTGTTAATTACTCTATTTAAAAATACTCCATGCGCATTAATTTTTGTCTCAAATATCGAATTTTCTCTCTTAAGCTAGCTTTATATATTTATAATAAAAGTTAGTAGCAATATTTGATTTACAGTCATATTTATGAAAACTACAAAAGAAATCGATAAAAATAGGCCATTTTATGCAAAATTTAATCAAAAAAATCAGAATGTATTTAATTAGGATATTAATTAAAATCAGTTTGTTAATTACTCTATTTAAAAATACTCCATGCGCATTAATTTTTGTCTCAGATATCGAATTTTCTCTCTTAAGCTAGCTTTATATATTTATAATAAAAGTTAGTAGCAATATTTGATTTACAGTCATATTTATGAAAACTACAAAAGAAATCGATAAAAATAGGCCATTTTATGCAAAATTTAATCAAAAAAAACTTTTTTACTGTAAAAATTTTAAGTTGTTTTAAAATAGTAGAATGAATTGATTACTAAGTTTTATTTTAACATATATAAATAATCGTTTATGGAATTTTATGAAAATTCAAGAAATATTATGACGCATGGGACAATTTGAACTTACCGAAACGACATGAAAACATGTTTTGAGAAAATGGCATTTAAAGTTTTAATTTGACTTACATTTCCATTGTTTACGTTTGAAAAAAAAATACTTATAACTCGGTTAATAATGATCGGATTAATATACTTTTTTTTTAATAAAGCTGAAGAGTTGCAGAATCATTTTCTGAAAGAAACAAAAATCGTTTTGGGGACATAATTATGTCAATCTGAAGGTCCATTGTCGCCTTAAACGCCAGGACGGCAGCGGTCGAGTTAAGACCACAATATAACGGTAGGAAAGAGATCAGCTGTCTTGATAATGACAGCTGTCTGTGTCAGATCAGCTGCCACAGCACCAGATTCGTTATCAACCCTGCGACGCGGGATCCGCACACGAGTGTCCAACATGATCATTGGCGAACTTCTGGGACAACGGAATCGCCGACCGTTACGCCATTTATCCCTCGTGCTGGTCCAACGTCAAGTCCGATTACAGTGGTGCTTACCTCGATCAGCTGACTGGGGTCTGTAGTGACGAGTCCCGTTTCCATCTGGAGCGTGCCGATAACTGAAGACGTGTCTGGAGGCGTCCAGGGCAATTTGGGGGTCCTGCCCAAGTATCGCACGCCACACAGGCCCGCAACAGGGCGTTATGGTGTGGGGTGCCATTTCCCTTGATAACCGGACCCCTTTGATAGTCATTAGTGACGCACTTGCAGCACAGCGGCACGTAGACGACATTCTACGAGCTGTTTTGTTGTCCTCTTTATCCAACCGGGACTTATTTTTCAACAAGATAATGCCCGTCCAGCTTGAAGAAAAATCATTGCAACAAGTAACGTATGCGTTGATTAATCGTCAAGATGGCCGAAAACTTCCTTGCCACCTAGTTCACCTGAACTCTTCCCCATGGACTACATTTGGAACGTGATGGGATGGTGATCGCAACTATCCATAAATGTTACCGACTCAGACAATCTGGCGAGAAATCCGACATGACACCGTGCTTTATCAGTCTGTGCTACGCCGAGCGAAAGCTTGCATCCTGAACAGAAGTGGTCCAACGCCGTATTGACTTGCCTCAATTTCTAACGATCAAATCCTTGAATAAATCATTAAATTGTTCTGAAATGTTAATCTTTTTTCCTGTGCATATTCTTCACATTCACCAATTTTTCTCGTTATCGGACAACTCCTTGGTGCGTCGATTTTTTTTTCTGCTATAGAGTGTACTAGCTGAAAACCCGCACTTCGCTATGGAGTACATTCAAAGTAAATACAACGGTCAATGTATGCAATTAATGCCAATATATATATATACATATATATAATAAATACGACGATCAATGTATATAATTGATGTAATATATATATATATATATATATAAATCGTAAGGGATATTTTTATAGACAAAATAATGTAGAAGAAAATATTCAGATTAAATCTAATTTAAAGAATACTAAAGAATAAAGCACAATTAATATAGTACAGTTTGTAGAACATTTCTTTTACTGTATTTTAATATTTTTTTGCATAATGTCCAATCGTCTGCCGCATTATCAAGAAAAAAAAATTTTGTGTATTTAATTTTTATGCACGTGACAATAAATTTATTTAAAGTACCAGAAAAATAAGTCACGTGATCAGAATTTAATAAATTAAATTCTAAAAATTAATATTTAAAAATTCACCAAAAATCAGGAAATGGAGGTTAAGATTCGAAAAAGATTTTATTTTAAAGGAATTTTTATGATCTTTCTCGTGATATAAATTTTATAACCCTCAAATTATTATTTTAAATGCAAACTTTAAAAAAGTTACAAAAACTGCTTAAAAATTTTATTTAAAAAAATCTAAGAATTTTTGAAAAATCTTTCTTAGTGCACCCCTACACTATAAGGAGAATCGCCATGCAAAATTTCAGCCCTTTAGTTCCAGCGGTTTGGTCTCTGCGTTGTATGTCAGTCAGTCAGTCAGTCAGTTACGGAACTGTTTTATATACATAGACTAGCTGAAAACCCGCGCTTCGCTACGGAGTACATTCAAATTAAATACAACGGTCAATGTATGCAATTAATTAAAAAAAAATATATATATATATATTTATAATAAATACGACGATCAATGTATACAATTGATGTAAAAAAAACATATTTATAAAAAAATCGTGAGGGATATTTTTATAAACAAAATAAAGTCCAATCGTCTGCCGCATTATCAAGAAAAAAATATTTTTTGTCTATTTAGTTGTTACGCACGTGACGATAAATTTATTGAAATTATCAGAAAAAGAAATCACGTGATCAGCATTTAATAAATTTAATTCTAAAAATTAATCTTTAAAAATTCACCAAAAATCAGGAAATGGAGGTAAAAATTTAAAAAAAAATTCATTTTGAAGGAATTTTTATGATCTTTCTCGTGATATAAATTTTATAACCCTCAATGTATCATTTTAAATGCAAACGTAAAAGAAGTTTTAAAAACAGCTTAAAAATTTAATTTTTAAAAATCTAAGAAGAATTTTTGAAAAATCTTTCTTAGTGCACCCCTACACTATTAGAAGAATCGCCATGCAAAATGTCAGCCCTTTAGGTCCAGCGTTTTGGTCTGTGCGTTGTATGTCAGTCAGTCAGTGAATGAATGAATGAATGAATGAGTCAGTTACGGAACTGTTTTATATATATATAGATATATAGATTATGAAAACATAACTGAAAAATCTCATAGAGCTATCATGATTATATTGTGAGTTTATCACAATAATTGCTTACATTTTCGATAAAAAATAAGTTCTTCAGAAAAAAAAAGTTTTCACTTATAGCTGCATCATGAAGTTTTAAAACTGCTGTAACTAATGACACCTAAAGTAGAATTTATTTTTTAATTTGAGGGCTACAGCTCTTCCTTAAATCACTCTCATTTCCTTTCTGATGATCGTATAGAAAAGAAACAGATTTGGGAACAGATATACTTTAAGGAACGGGAATAAAACAATTTTTAGAATTTTCATCAATATGGATGTTACAAACGTAGTCTGGTACCTTAAAAGAAAAAAAAATGAGTTAGCGGAAAATTCAGTTTCTGAAACGTTTAAATTTACATTGAAAAGGGCTTTCGAGTGCAAAGAAAAAATTATGTAGACATTTCTCAGTATCATTAATAATGTAAATGCGTCGTTCAATAAGCAATGATGTATATTATGCCAGTAATTTAATTACATGCATCTGTGCATCACATGTACAAAAAATGCATACCCTCGCCTAGTCGTGCACTGAAGCAATTTTTCTTTTGTTTTAAGAATGAATTTCCTCTATAGGTTGCTAATTGATGAGCTCTCTCTGACTTGAAACAGTAAAATCTGAGAGCAGCTGCTGTTTTAGAGCAATGAGGCGCAATAATTTAATTTTAATGTTCCGTTTGAGTAGTTCATTTTATTCATTTCCTCAAATCTTTCAAGTCGAAATTTTTTTTCTACTTCCTCATTACTCTGTCGATACCAAAATAATGTAGAGTGTAATATTGAAGTTGTATAGAAATTTTAAGGACAAAAAAGCGGCGATTTAGACTTGAAAGGAGTTCCGGGAATTTAAATTTTTTTTAATAAATAGTATGCATTTCACGGTTTTATCACACAGGAAATCACTTCAAAGGGAGACGAACGACTCGGTTTATATTTCAGCATTAAGTTTTAAGTAGAGAGGTTTAATTACAAAAATTAATTTTGAGAAATAAACAATGTTTTTCTCTGATGCAGAGGTACGTGTCCTGACACATTCGCACTTTAAACGGCGTTAATTTATTGACTATTTTTTATCTGGGAGCATCATGCAGGTGAGTGAACAATGATTCCTAAATTTTGACCAGCACTTCCAAGGGCAACATCTGGAGGGTTCAGTGGCGCCGGAAAGGGGGGGCAAGAGAGGGCACTTGCCCCCCCCTAGAAAATTGAATTTTTTGTTTCTACCTAGCTAGCGTTCGTAAAATATTAGAATTTTCGTTTAAAATCATAAAGCCTAACAAAACTGAATACTAAATTGCAACCTCACACTCGTTAACGCAAGCGCGATAAACTTCATTCCATATACGCAGGAGAGATTAATCGCCAATTTCAGGTACGCAAGCGCGTTTAAACGCCAATTCCAGACGTTTGCTTTTGCGATTCAAAAGCAACCCTACACGATGTTTTTGCATCGCGAAAGGGAATCTTGAATCCGATGCATTTGAAACGCGTACACGTTCACGTGTGATAGGGCATAATATAACATAAAATAACATAAAAGTTTATTTTTTATAACCGTATATATGTATTTTTAATAATAAAGGTGTAAAAGTTCTAACATATTTTACTTTGCCCCCCTCTATATTTGACTCTTCCGGCGCCACTGGGAGGGTTCATACTTTCTCTCATACTCTGACCTCGTGGAAGGACTTACTAGTCTACAGATACAACGTGCTCATAACCGGCCTGTACACGAAGGTATTTAATGTCGTTCCCCGGGTTTCGAACTGACCTCACTCCACCCGAGGCCAAAAGCAGTATCACTGGGCTACCTCGAACGAAATATGTATTAATAAAGGGTGTTGTATCGCTTATTGTTGATTTATTATACGATGTATTTCGGGTATTGATGTACTTTGAACATAAATGTGTCAGGAGACGATTTGTAGATGCTTCATAATGCTGTAATGGAGTTTTGAACTGGAGTTTTAATTTGGAGTTTGCTTTGGTGATCAGCCTTCGGTCTTTCCATCCTGCCCCGAAAACCTACACCCGATTCCATTTTAATTCTGCCTGTAGCACAAAAACATTTGATGCGTGGTAGTGGGTGGTAGGTAACTCACTATCCAGATCGTCGAAAAGACGAAATGTAACGCTGAGTCAGAGCTTCGGACCGTCAAATTCTGTTGATCAACCATCATACCTTAAACACCTTCCTTGAGCATCGTGCATTACTAACAGGCAATTTTCGTGCTCAATGGAAAGGACCACGTCCAATACATTGCAGCAGGTTCGAAGGTGTAGTGTTCCCGAATGGCCTTCGTAGCTCTCAGCGTTTAATGTGATACGTAGGACCATTTTCAATTGATCCTCGTACTGTATTCTGAGCTCTTCGCAGGATTCGAAATAACGACGTTTTTTGAAAGATGTAATCAATGACATGTAGAAAAAAAACATGGCATTAAAATTTAAATGCTAGCGTCTTCTCAAGAATAGTCTCAACGTTGTTTCGCACCCATAATGTTCTCGGATGCCATGATTCACCTTTATAACGAACACATCAACATAAATTAACTGTTCGCTAAAAGTAACAAAATTCCGAAAGGTGAATCACTACGAATTTTCGAACCTATGTTGCAAAATTTCAACCGTTTTTTTAATATTTGTGGTTCAAAAATTAAACAGCTTGTGCCAAACAAGAGTTAAAATAGAGTTAAATCGCTCAACACGCCTGGACTTCGAATCACCGATTTCATTTTACTTCTGCCTCCCTTATTCAGAAATGTCGCTCGCCTGCCGATCTTGATTTCTGGGAAGCTTATCACATTTTTAAAAATTCGGGTTCTTTGGTTAATGATTTGTCAAGCACCCCCGTTTTTCCTCAATTGTGGAAAAGGTTTATTTAGCCGTGTTGGCCTGTTTCTTCAATTTTTTCAATTTTTCAATTTTTTCCCCTCTTTTTGCCACGAGATGGCACTGCTTGCCCTATTTCAGTCTCTCCGCTGCTTCGTGCCTTTGGGTGCTCGACATGTGCGGGTATTGACAAGTGCATGTGCACGTGTCTGGTCGCTTAGTCTTCTGATTTTTCGAGCTGCTACTAAGTTCGTTGCACTGATGAAGAAGCTCCTTTGTAGCTTCGAAACGATCGTATGCAAAATAATTGCATTTTACTGCTATTTGTGCTTTATTTACGTTGGTTTTCCTGTTTATTCAGCTTGTGCTACTTGGTGGAAATAAATACCAGACTAATTAGTTAATAATGAGAAAGGAAAATAGACATAAGTGCTGAGTACTGCTCAGTGAGCAGCCTTACACCTATCTTATCAGTTGTGACTCTACAAATCTCTTTCCATAAGTGATCGTTGCTAGGATTGTGTTTCATGCAACTTTGAGTCCTACGACCTTAGTTCACTGCTCATCCTGTTTCAAAAGCAGCCAAGGATGCTTCACATTTTCCTTTGACAAAGTTGTCTATATACTTACCCTTATTTTAAATTATATTTTTTATATAACGAGCCTCCACTTGCACCTTTTTGTTGTCCTTGACTTTGTAGACCATATATATTATACTTGCTGAATACCCGTACTTTGCTACGGAGTACATTCAAATTAAATACAACGGTAAATGTATGCAATTATTGCCAACACACACACACACACACACACACATATATATATATATATATATATATATATATATATATATATATATATATATATATATATATATATATATATATATATATATATATATATATATATATATATATATATACAGTCGAACCTCCATATATCGAAGTAGCAAATTGCGAAAAAAAAATTAGATATATAGAAATTTCGATGTATAGAATTGAGCTTAGTCTTATCATAATTCTCCTAAAAAAAAAATTAAAGCTAATTTTCGTATACAAAACTCCATTTCTAATTTATATGCGAATCCCATTAAATGAAAGTTAATAACTGAAAAATGAATTAATATAAAAGATTTATTGATTACTACATATCTTTAAAAAACAATAATGCAGACAGTTGTTACAATGATCACAGTTACATTCTTATAAAAAAAAACTACAAATATCTTGCTGAACAGTTAGTTTTGCGGAAAGTTCAAAGAAATGTTCGTATTTATTCAGTCCACTAAAAACTTTATCAGGGACATTTTCCGCGAATAGAAGTCCACGACGTATTGTTTCAAATGCCAAAAATTGGGAGATTTTATTCTAAAGTGGAATAAAATCTCCCAATTTGTCTTGAAAAAAATTTCGATATATAGAGATTTTTTCGATATATAGAAACAATTTTTCTATGTAAGGAACATGGAGATTTGCTAAGAGTTCGATATATAGAAAATTTCGATATAGGGAAGTTCGGTATATGGAGGTTCGACTGTATATATATATATATATATATATATATATATATATATATATATATATATATATATATATATATATATATATTTATATATATATATAAATATTACTGAAAAAAAAAAAAATATATATATATATATATATATTTCAGTAATAAAAAATTCATTTACTAGCTAATTTGTTGTTATTTTAATACTTGCCAGTACACAACATGTTTTGTTTCTTTTTTATGATCTGCGACAATGTATAATTCTCATAGATTCCTTGCTCTAGACATTCCCACTCGCGCTCTTCTGATTTGTTTTTTCATCACAATGCTCATTTCTCAACAATCTTTGACATTTTGTCCTTACTTCTGCAGGATTAAAAGTTGCTCTCTACTTTTTGGGCATTTTAAAGCCTTAATTTTTCAGCTAGTCAATAACGTTTTAATGGATTTATTATTATAGAAAAATAATCAATAATGTTTGAATGGATTGAGAACACATTCAATATTAAAACAAAGCAAATCTGATAATTATTATAGAAAAAGTATATACACGTATTTCATGCTCAGAATTCTTTCTCAAAACTAAATCGTCTGCTACGTTCCAATGCCCCTTTCAGACTTTCTTAATTAGAATATACACGTATTTCATGATTGTAATTCTTTCTCCAAACTAAATCGTCTGCTATCTTTCAATGTCACTTCAATTACATAAACCTATTCTTCCAGCAATTAAAAGACTGGCTTTTAAATTTTACAATAGTTTCTCTCGTACAACTAATCCTATTCTTCACAGCATTCCTCCCTACGATCCAGCGTCGCTAAAAATGTCCTACTAAACGCACGTGTTTCTAGCTAAGTGAACGTGTCTTTCAGTATATTTCAGTTTGAACAGGTAGCTTGGGATAGTTTTAATGCATGAAATGGATTGAGAACACATTCATTGAAAATGAATGACTTTCCATCTTTATATTTTCATTCTTAAAAAGAAATATTCCGGCGTTGCCACGTATATCAAAATAATATATAAAATTCATTCTTTCATGCGCCAATATATGAATAAATCACGTTTTTAATTCATGTCTATTTATTTTTACGCGAATGTTATAATTTAATTGGCAACAATGAAATGTTACAATGGATTTGAACAAAAATATCCGTAGATACCGCGTAAACTTGTTCTAACATAATTCGGGAATGGAATGTCTTAGCGGTATGAAAACAGATACATTCATCTTGATTGTCCAAGCACATTAAACCGTGTAAATTTCATGAAGGTAGGGCTCACGGTTCTTGAGTTTTTGTGACTCATACACACATACTAACACTACCCATTTACCGTTTCTGCTTTATAAGATATATATATCCTATATATAATAGCCGTTGTCTCTGTATGACACTTCCGGGCTGTACTCATCTTTCGATTGAAGCCCTCAGTAAACAAACCGCCGGATAGGCTTAATTTCAATTTCAGATTTGGATCAGAATTTTTTCTTACCTAAAAACAAATATCTTCTCCGTCAAATCACGTTTGTTCAGCCTATTTTTCTATAAAACATACAGAACTAAAAAAAAATTGGATGTTTTTAGCTGTATATTTAACAGTTTTTAAAAATCTGTTCACTTTTGCGATGAATTCTGAAAGTAAACAACAAACTTGAATGTGAATGAATCGCGTAAGTGAACTGAAAAAAATTTTTTTTAACTTTCATATAAATTTTTCATTATGACGTCATTTTTAGTATTATGACGTCAAAATGACGGGTTGGATGGCAGTCTACTACTCCAATCGCATGAAAAACTAAATAAATAAAAAAAAATAATGAAAGGGATTGCTTTTACAAGGTGTGGATTAAATGCAATATTTTAGATAATTCGGGATATTTTTTAACTTTCATATACTTTTTCCATTATGACGTCAAAATGGCGGGTTACCTACTAGTTTATAATAAATACAACGATCAATGTATGCAATTGATGGAAAAAAACGAAAAAAATATATTTATGAAAAAATCGTACGGGATATTTTTATAGACAAAATTATGTAGAAGAAAATATTCAAATTAAATCTATTAGAACATACTAAAGAATATAGTACAGTTAATATAGTAGAGTTTGAGGAACATATCTTTTATTGCATTTTAATATTTTTTTGGATAATGTTTAATCGTCTGCCGCATTAGCAAGAAAAAAAAAGATATTTTTTTGTCTATTTCGCTGTTATGCACGTGACGCAAACTTCATTTAAAGTATCACAAAAAGAAAAGAAACCATGTGATCAGCATTTAAATAAATTGAATTCTAAAAATGAATCCTTAAAATTTCTCCAAAAATCAGAAAATGGAGGTAAATATTCGAAAAAGTGTTCTTTTTAAAGGAATTTTCATGATCAGTCTCGTGATATAAATTTTATAACCCTCAAATTATTATTTTAAATGCAAACTGAAAACAAAGTTACTAAAACAGCTTAAAAATTTAATTTTAAAAAATCTAAGAAGAAATTTTCAAAAATCCTTTTTAGTGCACCTCTAAACTATATGAAGAATCTCCATGTAAAAGTTTTATCCCTTTAGGTCCAGCGGTTTGGTCTGTGCGTTTTATGTCAATCAGTCAGTCAGTCAGGACGGAACTGTTATGTATATATATATACAGTGATTTCCGCTTATAAGAATCACGTTTTTTATTACTGTTTTTGATTCTTCTAATCGGTTGATTCTTATAGCCGAAATTTAGGTTTTCGTAACAGGCACACACACCCATATATACATATATTAGATAGTTTACCATAAAATACTCTTTAATTTACATTAATTATCTTTTATTAAAATAATTTTTTATCATTTTTAAAATACAACTTAATTTCTAGACCTATAAGTAGATACACATGATTATAACAAAAGAAAAATATCCAATATTTGTTACAATGTACCTACCTGCTTAACAGTTTAACATTTCAACTACAGGAAGGGTGCAAGAAAAAGTTTTCTAAAGTAGTTTGACGGAATGAAGTTTTCAGGAGGCTATTTATGCCTCTTTCAATACCAGTAGTCTCAGACGAAGATTCACCTTCTAGCTTACGTTTCAGCGTTTGATAACGTGCTGAATCCACTAATGTCACGTTTGCCTAAATGATAGGGGACACTTCGCCAAAGATTCATGTGTTTGAGGGTCCAGGAAGCAGCAACCAGGATGTGGGAGGTGGGAAAAAAGAGTCCCTGTCTTTGTTTGTCAGTGGAGAAAAATGAAATCGGACTCGGACGGGTTAGATGCCCCTGGGTCAAGCTAAAAGGGCAGTATTTAGCTAAAGTGTTTAGGGGAAACTATTATGTTATGTCTAACAAAGAAAGGGATGCATTTTACTACTGTATTCCATACAATCTTATCACTCTTTCTTTAAAAAAAATAAAGAAAGAACTTCGTGGCTTTTGAGGGTTTAAGTCACTTTTTTTTAAAAATGAAAGAAAAGCGAAGAGTGTGAGCTGACTCTTAAAACCGGTAGATTGATTCTTTAAAGCAAAAATTTTAACATGGAAATAATACATTTTTTTTTTAGATATTGATTCCTATAAACGGTTGATTCTTATAACCACTGATCACTATAAGAATTGGTTACTGTATATAGATTATCTTGTGCATGCTGACCAAGGTTTTAAAGATATAAAACTACAGTTTACTAGCATAAAAAATCTGTATGAATTTTAGGAATTGTTTTAAAATAAGTTTAAAATGTCACATTTAAAAGAGTTTTTACTAATGGGCTTGAAAATTAACGAATTTTATAGATACCAAAAAAAAATGCGGTTTATTTTAGACTCGGGGAAATGAATACTTTCGCGTAGAATCTATTTTGATGACTTTAAGTAAATTAAATGATATTTTTCAAAGCTGGCAGCAGATTTTGTTTCGCACGAAATAAAGACTTTTAGTCCAATTATCCGCTAAGTAGGAAAATTATAAGGACTTTCTGAGAATTTTACCAGTTTATTCTGACTCTTTCCTCTCGAATGCGCCTCCATTATCTTAAAAATTAAGAGTAAAATTCGTTGTTTCGGATTATTCGAAATAAAAATAAAAGTATGTTTCACTTTTAAATTTAACGAACGTTCCACTTAAATTTCAAATCCTTCGCTCTTCTAATTACCGCACTAAAATCACAGCTAGATTCCACGAAGCTTATGCATGAAATGACAATCAGTAGTACACTCTCTGGATTGCATGCCGTATCGAGACATAAAATGAATATTTTATCTTGTAATCACTAATTAATTTTTTTTAAGTTCACATTGTAAATAATGGTCATGTAAAAAAATTGCGACTTACTAAATGTGCGAATGACATTTAGAAATTCTTAATGCTTGTACTTTCTTTTGAAATTAATACGCCAAAAGAAGACAATTTTCCATTTTGTCTAAAACCAGTGACTTGTTAGCGTAACAATAGAGTATCGGCTCGGAAAATGAATCATTAAAATGTATTTTTCTATAAAGCATCATTTAACGCACTACATTTAATCATTATAACGCATTATAATTAATCATTCTTATGAAACTTTTTTCTCGGCTCTCTTTTGTCATTAGGTTAAAAAATCAAAAGAAATAATAAATTATTTTCCTTTAGCGTACATTCTGATAGTGTAATTCGCGGCCCATTGTGTTCTGTGAAAAAATGAATGAATGATATAAGAACAAGGTATGGATCTACTTTTTTTCTTTTAACTATAATATATTAATATCCGTATGTTAAGAGAACAAATTATGTATATATCTATCCGACTGGAACAGAAAATATTTCATTAATTTCTTAATTAAACAAGTCGTTTGCTTTTCGGTAATTGTTCCAGATTCTATAAAAAAGGGAAGGGGACTAAGAGGTCCATTTCTACATTTAAAAGATATTCTTTAAAAAAAGACCAATTATACAGTGATTTCCGCTTATAAGAATCACGTTTGTTATTACTGTTTTTGATTCTTATAAGCGGTTGATTCTTATAGCCGAAATTTAGGTTTTTGGACAGATACACACACACACATACACCTATATATACATATATTAGATAATTTACCATAAAATACTCTTTAATTGACGTCAATTATCTTTTATTAAAATTATTTTTTATAATTTTAAAAATACAACTTAATTTCTAGACCTAGAAGTAGATGCACGTAATTATAGTAAGAGAAGAAAAAAAATTCAATATTTGTTACCACATACCTGCTTAACAGTTTTAACATTTCAACTACAGGAAGGGAGCAAGAAAAAGTTTTCTACGGTAGTTTGACGTAATGAAGTTTTCAGAAGGCTGTTTATACCTCTTTCAATACTAATAGTCTCAGACGAAGATTCACCTTCTAGCTTACGTTTCACGGTTTGATAACGTGCTGAATGCTACTAATGTCACGTTTGCCTAAGTGATAGTGGACACTTCGCCGAAGATTTGTGTGTTTCAGGGTCCAGGAAGCCGCAACCAGGATGTGGGAGGTGGGGAAAAAAGAGTCCCTATTTTTGTTTGTCAGTGGAGAAAAGTGAAATCGGACCCGGACGGGTAAAGATGCCCCTGGGTCAAGCTAATAGGACAGTGTTGTGCTAAAGCGTTTAAGGGGAAACTATTATGTTATGTCTAATAAAGAAAGGGATGAATTTTACGACTATATTCCATCGCATCTTATCAATCTTCCTTTAAAAAAAAAAGAAAGAACTCCGTGCCTTTTGAGGGTATAAGCCCTTTTTTTGAAAAATGAAAGTAAAGCGAAGAGTGTAAACTGATTCTTAAAACCGGTGGATTGATTCTTTAAAGCGAAAATTTTAACATGGAAATAATACATTTTTTTTTGTTTTCGCAATATTGATTCTTATAAACGGTTGATTCTTATAACCACTGATCACTATAAGCGGTGGTTACTGTACTTGTTAAGCCCGATGAACTGCAAAAAGGGTTGCCAAGCAATGGCTTTGCGCTCGCCAGGTTGGCGCTATCATCGTAATCAGCAATTTGTCTGCTCAGTTCTGTAGTTGGTCGGAACGCGAGTTCTTGCACGACTCGGTTGCTCCCATATTTTACCCTGTTCTAGAATGTTCAAATAGGTTCTAAATAAATACTACTCGTTATTCTTAATTTCTACAGTGTTTATTTCAATATACAGTCCGCTGATTCATCGACCATAGAAAGTTTCTTATAGGCAGTGTCCTAATTTTCGACCATACAATAAATACTTTCATATAAAACCAATTTCACAGAAAGTTCTCTTCACGGTATTCTGGTATTATAATTAATTTGACCGCTGGCTTGACCAACTTCGGACAGGGTTCAAAGATGGCAGTAGCAGTGGAATGCGTCTCCGGCCTACAATGGCACCACAAGGCCCTGTTCACACAGGAGTCCGGTAGCGGAGCGTTAAGGGAAAGATGACGTTCACACGAAAATAAACCAATCATAGGCGTTAAAAATTTCATTGCTAATCGTTTGGAGGCTTGTCATTGGTTAAATATATTTCAATACTTTAACGCTCCGCAACGGACTCCTATGTGAACAGGCCTCAAGGGTCGCAATCCGACATGGCCAGATGCCGCCACAATTGTGACTGAGAAACAAAAGATTAATTTTTTATACGTTAAGAACAAAGTTTTCATTCATGGAAGAAAATTCTTTTGAAACTATATACATTCATTTCTTATCTTGGATAAAATCCAAAGTTTGGAGTTTTCAGTATATAGAGCGATAGAAATTGACGTTATTTGTATCCATTCGATTTAGATAAAGAAATACGTAGAGCCCGTGCTGAAAACTTCAATTTGAAGGGATGTTTGAGCTTCGCTTTAAGGTAGTCTCTTTAAAACAGAATTTTTAACAGATTAATTGAAATAATTTTCTATTTCCATTTAAATGCTGCAAAAAGTCTGTTAAGAGCGTAATTTCAAAGGACAACAAAAATCCAGGAAATACAGTGGAATCTCGATCGATCGTTTTCCCGTATGTATCGTTTATTTCACCCAGACCCGAATAAATTCCATAGAAAACAAGCAAAAAAGACAGCATGGATCGTTCCTCGATCCATCGTTTTCCCGCAATATTCGTTCAGAATATCGCAGCCTTACATTAATTTATCGGATAGATCGTTTTTTCATAATGACTGAACCTGAAATATAAATGTCTGGATTGAGCTACAATGACGCTCTAATTAAACAATGAGCAGAACATTTGAGATGCACTGTCTCGTATTTTTATTCTCTCCTGTTTAGCATGGTTTCGCTTTATTGTACCACTCCCATTATTTGTTCGTCATTGGTATTCCTTAATTCTTTAGCCCCTAGAGTACCCTATTTTCGGCAACGCATTCCAAATTCACTGACTATTCAACATTTCTGTTCTTATCAGCAATGGATCACAGTCAGCTTTTTTGTTGGCCTTGGGATGGAGGTTCCCTGGTGTTAGGTCTAGTGCAGTGGTTCTCAAACTTTGTACAGTCTGAGCGCACTTACAATACTATAGATACTTGCTGGCACCCAGCATACAAAATAGGACTAATATGTTATAATTTGGTGCAAATCTATTCAAATTGGCGTGATTTAACTAGTCTTGTTTTAATAAATTTCACCAGTTCAACAACTTGATCTAAGACCTCTCTTAAATCCTCTCCTAATGTTCTTGACATCAAGGAAGCAATGAGTTACAATAACATTTTCGTTTTGTTCCTTTATAAAAGATACAAGACACCTTGTTGCAGCCTATCATAGAAGGAGCTCTATCTGTGAAATGCCTACACACGATTTCCACGATAACTGCCATTTATCAAGGTAGTTATTCAGGATGTTTAAAAAGACCTCACCTTTCGCAGTCAGGCTTAATTCTTTGCAAAAAAGAAACTGATTTGTTATTTGATTTTCGTTAAGGAAAAGTTTGAACGCTACGAGTTGCGCCTTGATGGTAATGTCGGTTGACTCGTCAACCTGCAGTGCAAAATCAGAACACTGGAGTTTATTACCACATACATTTTTCTCAATATCAGAAGACATTTCCAAAATACGCCTGTTGACAGTATCATTGGACAGAGGTATCTTGCTTATTTTCATAGCTGCTTCATTTCCTAACATCGTACTGACAATCTTTTGGCAAGCAGGCAAAATAAGTGACTCACACAAAGTATGAGCTTTCATATTTTCTGCGATCAGTTCTGAGACTTGGTAAAAAGGAATTGGTTAAGAAACTTATCCATTTTTATGGGTGAATTACTTTTAACAAAGACAATTATATCAACGGTAGTTATTCTGAAAGTTGTAAAAGGCACAATAAATGCGTTCACTCTTGACGGCAGTTCACAAGACACGACACGCCCACTCACCAACGCCTGTTATGCAACACTGCCAGTTGCCACGTGATGAAAGCTAGTGCCGGTGTTCACGTGCCGCCCCAGCCACGTTTGTTACGTGTTTTAAACGCGTAAAAAAATTGCGGATCAGAAGCAAGAAAAGTAACATACAACTATCATAATAATGTCGCAACGAAGCAAACCGAGTTTTCGTAAAGAAACGATATAATATTGTAACTTAGTATACATATGCTTTTTATATCTGGATAGATGTTTTAGTAATACTACGGGGCGAACCTGGAAAAGCTCTGGGGCGCACCAGTGCACCCGGGCGCATAGTTTGAGAACCAATGGTCTAGTGTATGAGAATTTCTGCCTACTGCAGTTCTACACTGGCCGATGAGTGCTTCACCCGGAAGCAGAACTTTCTGTTGGTCTTATGTCGGACCCCATCCAGTGCAATGGAATGGTTCTAGTTACAAACGATTCACGGCTGCCGCTTCTTTATACTCTCACACAATAACTGATACCGAAAAGAATGCAATTAACAACACAAAAAAATATTGTTTACTTGTGGAGAGAAAACCGCCAAAAAACAAATTACGATTAAGTACTTTTATTTGAATCAAAATTCCTGTATATCTACGTGTATTTCTTTTTATAATTATTATTATCTTGGATTTCAGTACCACTTTGTAATTTTATCTTCGGTTACACTACTGGTATGTATGCATTTATGCATGTGAGTAAATATATTTTAGGGATATCAAACTTTAAGGTATGTTAATACTTTTTTGTATGTTCCCGCATCTATCGTTTTCCCGCATCCATCTTTTAGTTCAGTCTGTCCCTTCGAAATCGATAGATCGAGATTCCACTGTAATCTGAAACTATTCACTCTATTTGAAGGGCTGACTGAGCTTCACTTTAAGGTAGTCTTTTAAAAGAGAATTTTTAACAGATTAATTGAAATAATTTTCCTTTTCCATTTAAATGCTGTAAAAATTCTGTTAGGAGCGTAATTTCAAAGGACAGCAACATTCCAGGAATGATTTAAATATTTTGAAACTTTTGAAAATGCTCGACCTGAAAACCTTTTGATGGGTAGTAGAAATATACGTTGTTATTCTCCGTACGATTTCAATGTGTTAAGGTATCTCTTTCAAACTGCAAGCTTTCTGATTAAATTACAATTTTTTGACTCCTTCTGCTAAATCTGCGTATAAGCTTATCAGGGAGAGTTACGGAAGTATGCTGATACCTATAGCTGTGTTGCGACAATATGAAAATTAAGACTATTACGCTGAAAAATAATGCGACTTGTCTCTATATGTCAGTATTTTTTAACACTTTTCAAATACTGGCCTACTTTGTTTATTCGTTTTTGGGGAGGACAACCCCTACTGCTTTGTATTCTTTATCAATTTTTACTATGTTTACAAAGAATCTTGTAATTTATTACAAGTATTCATTCTCTTCAGTGTATATTACTTTCACAGAAAAGAAATTTATAAGATTACGGATGGTTATAAATAATTTACTAAATTTTAATTCTAATTATGTAAGTATATAAAATGATAAAACTGAAATATAATAAGTAGCAAAAATCATAAATTTATAATAATACATTAAATGCTGTTTTATGCTTATTTTCCTTTTAACAGTTCTTCAGCTAAAACTTTTCCGTGATATGACTAAAGGGAGCTTTAAAGAACCCAAAATATTGAATGACAAAACAAATTGATAACATAATGCTGGTTGAGTATGATTTCTAATGAATAACATTTTACAATTTTAACTTGATTTGCCATTATAAGCATAAAAGAGGAATAGTCAGCATCTAATCAGTTATATTATCAGTATTATTTTAAGATTTTCTACCACCGAAGCATTCAAAGAAGACTAATCAAGTGGAAAAATTGGAAAAAGATGAATCCGTAGAGAACACATATCACTCTTGTAACTCACATGTTTTTATGGATGAAGTATTGAATGAAATACAAAATATGGATAATATTTTTAAGAAGATTTTTAATAAGACAAACACGTATACTATAAGTAAAAGCAGTAAAGGGTTATGTTAATAGCAAAAAAAAAAACTTTATGAAACTCAAATGTGACTGTTGTTTCAGCCATCAACAAAAAAAGTATGAAAAATGCCATTTTGGGGGAAAAAGCATGCAAATTTGTTCATGTGTTATATGGCCTATTGTGCGTAATTTGTCTAAACATTCTGCTCAAATTAGACTAAAAATGTAATAGTAGTGAGAAAACTGGGAGAGAAAAGAATGACGGAAGGGATAGCATTGTTTGGAATAACTGATAATGTCTCGTATCCTCCCGTGGGATGAGGCTTTTTCATTGCTGGTTTGGAGCTTTGCAGCCATCTTCTGAAACACGGGGGTTAAAGGCTTTTGCATAACAGATTTTGTGCGTGTAGCAATTTCATCTCCTGCCGGAGATGATTCTTTCAGGACAGATGGTGTAAGTGCTCGTTTCCTCAATGAGATGCTGATTTCAAAGTGGGGGAAGAAAATACTTGTGTCCTTCCTGTTTGTAACTTTAGAAATAGCTACAAAAATGCAACAGATACTGTCCGACCACAGTACGAAGAACCACGGTTGGCATAGTGCCAAGACGATTCTATTCAAGATGTAGGTAAGGCTGCTTAGGAAGGAGGGAGAAAAGTCTCGTATTCTCTCGACATTCTTTAGAATCAGTTACTAACTGCGCTTGCTTGCTTTTTCCTCGTCTGTTATTTTGATTATTATATTGAAATTAATGCATCCTTTTCCCAACACCACTGCTCGGAATAAGCCGTTCCGTAGTGATTGTAAACGTATAATACACAATGTTATTAAATTGTGTGATAAAGAAGCACTAGAAGGAAATGTTATTGTTCCAGTTTCGCAATCCCCAAAGAGAGCTAGTAAAATGACCGGGATATCAATGTCCAGTGTAAAAAGAATACGCAGAGAAGCAAAGAGTGAAGAAGCTCCAAAATTTGAATCTCCGAGGAAACGTCAGAAAAAAAGAACCACCGAAAACGTAGCTTTAGATGATTTTGATTGTGATGTAATCCGAAAATATCCACTCCTATAAAACTCCTATTTTTTAAATAGATTTGCTTCTTTCTTTTTATTATTTTGAAATTATTATTCACATATTCGATCAAAAATAAAGTTTTAAAAAATAACTTTAAAATTGCGGGCAAAAAGCAGTCTGAAATGCATTCCGTATTTCATAAACAAACACATCCGAAAATATGACGTTTTCCCCTATTTTCTAAGTAGACTAGCTTTTCTCGCGCATGGGCAACAGCTTCCAGGGACCTCGCTTCCGTGGTCGGACAGTAAAAGGGATAAGAAAATATAGCATTTATTAGGACCATTCGTGAAATGACTCTATTCACCATACATATAAACACCGTCTTGTGTTTTAATGATCCCACAGGGCTGTAACTATAATTGGCACTTCTAGTTCATTTGGGCAACCGTTTATACTCAGTTATGATCTTTCAGTAGGAATATATCAGCGGCAACAAATTGCAGCAGAATCCTTTTTCAAAGAGGACTGCTAGTAAGGAGCAACAGAACTTGGTTAATTGCATTTAATAGTATAGATGTAAATATATTTTTTTTCCTTTCTATACGCCGGGACAATGGTTGCAGATATAACCCTATCCTCCATGGTTATGCAGCTGAATCCACTGCATTATTCAGCAAGGAAGTTTGCTGTCTTTGCTACAGTACTACTGACTTTGTACAAATCGAAAACCCCATGACACATATAAGATATCTACATGCTCATATTTTGGTTGATTTAAACGAGTATATTCAGACTCCCGTCTCTAATTTGATGAAAGGGGTGAGAGCGTAAGTTTTTCCTTCAGCCCGCAGAATTTAGCATAATCTTTCAAGTTTTATACCGTCCCCTCACTTTTCAATGTGTTTCCACCATTAAGCCTCAAAAGCACCATTAAAAAAACGTTTATAAAACAATTTAAAAAGAGTACCTGCAGGGATTAAGAGACGTTTTTCTGTCAATTAACCTCAACAGGGTAAACCGAGGCCAAATTTCTGAATATGAAACATTTTTCTAGCGTTTATTAGCGAAGGTATCGAGTTACGTTTACATTCTGGTACATAGATGAATAAGCAAATAATTTTTGAAAGATAATTAAGGGAATAACCTTTTTATGAAAAATGACTCCTAATGCAATGCCATTCCGGATTACCGAAATGCATTTATTCTGTTTAGGAGGCAAAAAATCATAGTCATTAGTCTTAATTTAATGTTGTTTTGAAAAAGAAATAATCGATGTAAAAAAATTAGGATGTATTTAAGGAAACTGGTGCAACGAATATGAGCGAGTTAAAAAGAATTATATGCAGTCTGAATAATGTAATTGCGTGCTGATTTTTGCAATATTCATCATGAATTCTTATATAAATACAAAGGAAAGAAAATTAGAATGCATAAAAGACATTTTTTCAATTTTCGTCCTGAAAGATCACATTTGTAACCTTTAAAGAAATGCCTTACATTAAAAATTCTACATACGCTTAAAATGAAGATTTTGTTTTCATATTTGACTGATATTAAAAGTTAAATGTTTAATTTTTTTCCTCCGCTTTATCCATATTGAAAATGAATATTTTAAAAATAAACGCAGACACTTAGAACTTCAAAAATGGTAAGAAAATCTTTTTAATAATATGAAAAGAAATATTCTCTAAATTTAAGCTTTTTTAGATATCAACAAAAGTGCTTTTCGCCAGTTATATGAATTACCATTCTGAAGATATTTGTATAAATAAGTTTAAAATGCATTATTTTTTACACTTTTTAATCGACGTTATTGTTGAATTTAATGTGTTAACATAGTTAATAAGATTTCAGTTCAACTGGAGACCCGTGAATACAAAATATTTTAAGCATTCTCAACATTTTTATAAAATAAAGAGCCTAGGTACATTTATCAAGTTAATGTGTTATACGTGTAAGTTATATTAAAAGAATAATACTATTACCTTTGAATATTTTTATCTGCAAACATTTAATAAGGGTAGATAGAAAGTACTTTATTTTATTTTCTTGGCATAAAATGTATTATTTAGTTGTAAGAATAATATACCACAAACGATAATTCCATGATAATTGCATTGTCCCTGATACATTTTTTATAATGTTAACTAGCTGAAAACCCGCACTTCGCTACGGAGTACATTCAAATTAAATACAACGGTCAATGTATGCAATTAATGCCAAAAAAATAAATATATATATTTATAATAAATACGACGATCAATGTATACAATTGATGTAAAATATATATATATAATCGCAAGGGATATTTATTTTTTTTTGGATAATATCCAATCGTCTGCTGAATTAGAAAGAAAAAAAATATTTTTTTGTCTATTTAGTTGTTATGCACGTGACGATGAATTTATTTAAAGTACCAGAAAAAGAAATAATGTGATCAGCATTTAATAAATTAAATTCTAAAAATTTATCTATAAAAATTTACCAAAAATCAGAAAATGGAGGGAAAGATTCGAAAAAGATTTCATTTTAAAGGAATTTTAATGATCTTTCGTGTGATATAAATTTTATAACCCTCAAATTATTATTTTAAATGCATACTTAAAAAAAGTTACAAAAACAGCTTAAAAATTTTATTTTAAAAAATCTAAGAAGAATTTTTGAAAAATCTTTCTTAGTGCACCCCTACACCATAAGAAGAATCGCCATGCAAAATGTCAGCCCTTTGGGTCCAGGGGTTTGGTCTATGCGTTGTATGTCAGTGAGTCAGTCAGTTACGGAATTGTTTTATACAGTATAGAGAGACTAGCTGAAAGCCCGAGCTTCGCTACGGAGTTCATTCAAATTAAATACAACGGTCAATGTATGCAATTAATGCCAAAAAAATATAAATGTATATATTCATAATACATGCGATGATCAATGTATACAATTTATGTAATATATATATATATATATATATATATATATATATATATATATATATATATATATATATATATATATTTATAAAAAAATCGTAAGGGATACTAATTTTTTTGGACAATATCCAATCGTCTGCTGCAATAGAAAGAAAAAAGAATATTTTTTGTCTATTTAGTTGTTATGCAATTGACGATGAATTTATTTAAAGTCCCAGAAAAAGAAATCACGCGATCGGCATTTAATAAATTAAGTTCTAAAAATGAATCTTTAAAAATTCACCAGAAATCAGAAAACGGAAGTAAAGATTCGAAAAAGATGTCATTTTAAAGGAATTTTTAGGATCTTTCTCGCGATATAAATTTTATAACCCTCAAATTATTATTTTAAAAGCAAACTTTTAAAAAAGTTACAAAACCAGCTTAAAATTTAATTTAAAAAAATGTAAGAAGAATTTTTCAAAAATCTCTCTTAGTGCACCCCTACACCGTAAGAAGAATCGCCATGCAAAATGTCAGCCCTTTTGGTCCAGCGGTTTGGTCTGTACGTTGTATGTCAGTGAGTCAGTTACAGAACTGTTTTATATATATAGATAAAAGACAGAAATCACGTGATGAAAATTAATATTTAAAAATTCACCAAAAATCAGAAAATCGAGGTAAAGATTCAAAAAAGATTTCATTTTAAAGGAATTTTTATGATCTTTCTCGTGATATTAATTTCATAACCCTCAAGTTATTATTTTAAATGCAAACTTTAAAAAAGTTACTAAAACAGCTTAAAAATTTAATTTAAAAACATCTAAGAAGAATGTTTCAAAAATCTTTCTTAGTGCACCCCTACACCATAAGAAAAATCTCCATGCAAAATTTCGGCCCTTTAGGTCCAGCTGTTTGGTCTGTACGTTGTATGTCAGTGAGTCAGTAACGGAACTGTTTTATATATATAGATTACATGCTCACACTACTGTATATCTTTACTAAAAAGTAGAGATTAGCTGAAAAGATTTGTGTATGAATTGCACTAAATAAATGGAAATACAATAAAAATTCCTCATAAGGTGTCTCACCAGTGTGTTCTGTACAGAACTCATTTGTTTTGTATTTGTCAAGTAGTATTCTGTATTATAGTTTGTCTCCGGCATGTGTACTAAACCGAGAAAATTTTTGACTTCTTTTTACCTGGGATCACATTATATATGAGGCCACATTGCTCCCTTTGTACCACCTCAATTTTGATCTAGCACTCCCAGGGGCGACGCCTGGAGGGCTCGCACCTTCACCAACCTACTGACCTCGTGGAAGGATTTTTCGGTTTACCGATTTAAGGGGACTCACTGCTCTTAAATCTTTAAAACATTCGATTTTATGAAAAAAATATATGTTAAATCCTGATTATTTCTGAACAAAATAAAGCAAACCGCGTGAAAATATTCCGCTTAGTTCCGGAGATATTGATATTCTAAATATTTAATTACTGATCAAGTTTATGGTAAGAAAAATTTTAAACTCATTTTTCTCAAAATGTCATTTTGCATCATTCCGCAACTGATATCTCAAAAACTACGAAACAAAATTCCATGAAATTTTTATCACTGCATAATCATGTTATTTTATTGCGTCCGAACTAGAATTATTGCAATCACCTGCACATTTTGTTATTTTTTCGGGGGAAAATTAATGCAAAAATTTAAGGAAATTTTAAGTATATTTTGAGCAGTTTTAAAAAATTTTTTAAAATATTTTAATGTTGAATGTCTTATGTTCAATTGTATTTTGAATTATTTATTTTAAATATAAAACAGGAATTATACATTTAAGTGTAAAATTAATTTCATAGTTCTGCACGCAAGCCAGTATACAATAAAAATACTTAAAAAACAAGGTATATCTAAAGCATTAAAAAAAATTATTTTAAATTATTTTGAGAGTGGAAAATTTGTTTATTAAAATAAATATATCAATTTATTATATACATAAAATTTCGAAAAATTGGGAGTAAATTGAAATAGTTACAGAGAGTCAAAAAGTATGAAAATATGCCTTATTTCCTCGACTTAAGGGTCGTGAGTCCCCTTAACGTGCCCATATGCGGCCTAGACTCGAAAGCATTTAAGGGGACGAGGGAACTTCAACGTTGAATATTGTAATTTTCAACTTTTAAGGCGACAATGGACCATGAAAAACTTTTTTTTTATTTATTAACCAATTGCTATGAAATTTTGTATACTTATACAGTGGTGTTTGGAGATGGAAATTCTAAATTTAAAAAGAAATCAGAATGTAATTAATTAAGATATTAATTAAAATCAGTTTGTTAATTCTCTATTTAAAAATGCTCCATGCGCATCAATTTTTGTCTCAGATATCTAATTTTCTCTCTTAAGCTAGCTTTATATAGTTATGATAAAAGTTAGTAGCAATATTTGATTTACAGTCATATTTATAAAAACTGGAAAAGAAATCGATAAAAATAGGTAATTTTATTCGAACTTTTATCAAAAATATTTTATTTTTGATTGTAAAAATTTTAACTTGTTTTAAAATAGTATAATGAATTGATTACTAAGTTTTATTCTAACATATACAAATAATCATTTTATGAAATTTTACGAAAATTCAAGAAAAATTATGACTCACGGAACAATTTAAACTTACCGAAACGACTTGAAAACTTGTTTTGAGAAAATGGCATTTAAAGTTTTAATTTCAATAACATTGCCATTGTTTACGTTTGAAAAAAATAGTTACAATTCGGTTAATAATGATCGGATCAACATACTTTTTTTTAAAATTTAAACCTGATGAGTTGCAGAATCATTTTCTGAAAGAAAAGAAAAATCGTTTTGGGGGACATATTTTTGTCAATCTGAAGGTCCATTGTCGCCTTAACTCTATATACAAAACGAGAATAAGTTGTATTCTGTTTACTACATTAATGGCCCTTAGATTTCAAAATAAGAATTTTTTTTTTGGCAGAAAAATGCCTGTTTTCCAAGAACATTTTCAAAATGCTAGTATTTTTCAAAATGCTCCGTGTGCATTCCATGTCATTGAAAAAAAAACCTTACATTTTGAATAGTGTATGTTTATCGTAGATATATCTGTACCTCGGGGGTATAGAACACTATGTCACAATTTCACAGGGGAGCTCAAATAAATCCACTTACTTCTTTTTACCTCGACACAATGATAGCACGTGGTGCCATTTTCAATGGGCAGGGTCTCTTCTGTATAAACATTCACGCAACAGCTTTTCTCTACTGAAAATAGTGCTGAAAAATGAAGGAATAAAGTTAAACAGTCCGCTTTTAAGAAATGGACTTGGTGTCCTTTACCTCACGGTATACGGATATACACTGAAGAGCCAAAACATTATGACCACCCCTACATTTTGCAATGAATTCGCCTGGATGACGTGGAAGGCACGTGATCAGGTGGAAGTGGTATTTAACTGCTGCCGGAGAGTCTGAAGAATCATTCTTTCACTTACTTCTGTGTGTGATGGGAAAGGCTGCGGATCTAAGCGACTTTGATAGAGGGCAGATTGTAATGGCTCGAAGGCTCGGAACAAGTATTTCCGAAACTGCACGACTCGTGGGTTGTTCGCGACCTACAGTTGTTAGTACTTATGCAAAGTGGATTAATGACGGTGAAACCAGCAGTAGACGACATGGTGTGGGACGTCCACACGCTATCAAAGAAAAAGGTAGTCGGAGACTGTCTCGCATGGTGAAGCAAAACCGGAGCCAGACAGTGGCTCAGCTGACAGCCCAATACAATGCAGGACCAAGTAGAATAGTATCGCAGCACACTGTTCAGCGGACACTGTTGGATATGGGGCTACGCAGCAAACGTCCCACTCGTGTGCCTTTGCTGACCAAGCGTCATCGCCAATTGCGCCTGCGCTGGGCCCGGGAACATCGCGACTGGTCCATGGATCAGTGGGAGAGAGTTGCCTGGTCAGATGAATCACGGTTTGTCATTCATCACGCCGATGGCCGTGTCAGGATACGCCGTCTTCCAGGCGAACTGTTGCTCCCTCAATGTACAGTAGGTCATACACAGGCCGGTGGTGGCGGTATTATGCTTTGGGGGACGTTCTCTTGGGCGTCTCTGGGACCCGTGATTGTGGTAGAGCAGACCATGAATGCTACAGGGTATCTGAACATCATTGCGGACCAGTTGCACCCTTACATGGCCTCTGTTTTTCCAGCTGGAAATGGAATGTTCCAACAGGCCAACGCCCCCTGTCACAAGGCTACAATTGTGTTGGAGTGGTTCCAGGAACATGATGCTGAATTCCAGTTAATGTCCTGGCCGCCTAACTCACCGGATCTCAATCCGATAGAACACATTTGGGATGTCATGGGACGGCAGCTCAGAGTTCAAAGACCACCAATTCGCAATATGTCGGATTTGCGTGACCGTTGCTGAAACATCTGGTACAATCTGTCTCCGGCCATCTACCAAGGACTTGTGGCATCCATGCCAAGGCGGGTTGAAGTTGTGTTGCGCGCCAAAGGTGGGCCAACTCGTTATTGACAGGTGGTCATAATGTTTTGGCTCTTGAGTGTATATGTGGGATCCAAAATGTGAATCGGTTCATTAGGACCATCGCAACCCCGTAGACCAGCGAGAGGTTGCGGGAGGGTGGAGGGGGGTCCAGCGCGAAGCAGACAGAAGGAATTTGGAGGCGGTACAGAACGAAACCTCTCGGGAGCGCCAAGTTTTAAAGGAATGCGTTTTTAGAAGCGACGGAAAGAATTCCGACATTGACACTTAGAGGAGTGCTGGAGTGTTGAAGGGGGGGGGGACGATTGAGCTTACAACGGATAGACGGTCCACTGGTAGAAGATCTCCCACGTCGGCGGATGCTGCGTTAAACAACTGGTTTAGGTATGAGCGGAAGTCTGAGTGACTTCAAGAAGCCCAAGCATCTTGAGCGCTCTGCGGCATTATCATTACCTTGAGAGGTGAACTGTTGTGAATTTAAGTGTTACATGTTATTTGTGGTGTAACCTAATAAATGTGTTGTTACTGATATTGAGAGATTGTTTATGTCATCCTGAATTTAACGAATTATTGCGATGTCAGTTCACTGTATTAATTATAACAGCGCCCAGCAAACTACAAACGCCCCCACATATATAAACATAACTGTGCATTGATTTTTTTTTTTGGTAAGAATCTAAAGCCATAAGTAACTTTTTTTTTAATCTGCTTATTTTTTAAATTCTTATAATTATTATAGTTGCTATCTTTTAAGTTTTTGCATGTTTCAGCTCTATTTCATTCTCTATAAATTTGAAACAAATTTTTGTGGTTTCAAAGAATTCTGCAGAGTTTTCTGGCAAACGCTTCAAGTAACAACACTGAGAAATTTTGAAGAAATCGGGAGAATAAAAAAGAAATGCTCTTGGAGCATTTTGAAAAATACTATCATTTTTGAAGAACTTAAGAAAAACAAGTCTTATTCTACCACAAAATACTTATTTGTGAATTATATGTCTTCAATGTAGTAGAAAAGAATATTAATTGTTCTATTTTAGTATGTAAAATAAAATAAAATAAACTATCTCCGGCTCATTATGATGCAGTGGTTAGCGTTTTGAGCTGCCACGCAATGGACTTGGGTTCGAATCCCAAATAAGGCTTGGTTGTTTCCATGTCGCCCCCCTCCTTGGGAGCAAATCTGGCTTACCTATAGGGTGCTCCCATAATAATCTAGCCAGTAAAATACAGGGGAATAACATAAGGTAATTGTCCAACCTATTAGACTTAAATAAACACCTCCGGCGCATGTACTTAAAGTAAAAACTTAAGGTTGGAGCAGTTTTTTTCATACACTGTACTTGCGAAACTTTCCGTCTTATTTCTCGAAGAAATGTAGAACTAAAATACGAAAATGAGCAAATAATAAATCATAACTATGCAATATTTTACAAAATTGGTTGCCGAAATTCACCACATTTTTACATAAATGGCTCTAGCTCTACAAAAAAAAACAGTTATGCGTGCAACATTAATTTCTATTCTCACATGCATTTAAAATTCTAGTGAATGTGAAGACCTAAAAGATAATCGATATTTTGAAATCTAAAAGAAATACAGGAGATTACGTATATACATTTACATGTAAAATTTGAAAAATTTCCCTTGAGATGTTTTATAAATGCAGCTATAAACCAACAAATAATAGACTTAGAACTAAATATGTAGTTCATTAAATTCTCATTATTATGCAAATCCTACCTAAACAATTTCACTGTCATATATTTCATTATATTTTGAGAAACCACAATAGTCCTTTACATTTTTGACAAAAAACAAGTTCCTCAGAAAACCCCAAACTTTTCACCTGTACTGAAATTCACAGTTTATGCTCTTCTTTAAATCGCTGTCATTTCATTCCCAATAATCTTACAAAAAAAAAATCAGATTTAGAAACAGAAATTTATATTCTTTAAGAAACATGAAGAAAAAAAATCAGAACTTTCATCAAAATCGACATTTTAAACGTTGTCGGATAGCTTAATAAATGAAATTATTATGAATTCCTAAAATAAATCTAGATATTGTTACGAATTTTATGAGTCTATGGTAATCTAGCCAAATATGACAGTTATCGTTCAATTGGCGATGGATTTGGGGATTTATTTTGGATGCCAAATTGAGCGATATTTCGCCACATTTGGTGATAAGGCGCCAAATGGTCACCAACTTGCCGTCTAGACCTTTCTGGAAGCTTCTAGATATATGTAGATGAATGACCGATAGGGGGCGCTTCGGAAGTCCATAAATATACATGGCATCGGCATTAGAATTCAGTTCTTTTCTACTCAGAATTGAATGTGTTGAAAGTGCGTTAGGCCTGTATTGTATTGACTGGTATCCTGACTTGTGTTTTTCGAGGTTTCTGCTGTATAGAAGACAGTTGTTACGTGTTTTCTGTTTGAACTTGTGTATGGGTCAGAAGAATTTACAGAATAATAAATTTTATTTTGTGTGCAGTGTCTGAAGAGATTTTATTATATACTAACGAACCCAGGAAGAAAAGAACATCAGAACTCATACCAGAGTATCCAATTCATAAAGTGAAATTTAAAATGTTGAAAACAGATTTCATAAAAGCACCTAGCGTCAGAGACAAGTCCCTGCCGCATTGAAAAGAAAAAAATGTCGAAAATAGAGTTATTGGTTCAGAAAATATACTAAAAATCAAAGCATGCTAAAATTATCATAATTTAAAAGAAATAATTGTTAAGCCTTTTTTACATGTTTTCATAAAAACATATTTCATGATAAAAATCAATTCAAAATGTGTGTCTGTAAAAAATTTAAATTTTCTCGCCCCCCCCCCCTCCTCCCCTGAAGTAACTTCGAATTTCTTCTCCATCATTTGCTTTACGTGGTGTAAAACATTTTACACCGTCATAATTTTAAATACAAAATTCCTTCAAGCATATTGAGCAACAAGAATTTAATATATTTTTACTCTCATGCGATAGTAATAGTCCATAAAAAATTAATTAAAACGGCAAACACCTGTATAAAATAGATTTAAATTTTTTACTTAACTGCGAGAAGCTTTTTCAATTAATTCTGAAGACATTAAAAGAATGATCAACGAAATGTCAGAGAATTTAAATTTCTTTAGTCAAAGTGGATGAAATACATTTTTGGGGAAAGACAATTTTACTGGATTCTGCCCTCACGAACGTATAAGAGAGACCAGCAATATGCTTTATCAGTGTAAATTAAATTCTCATTCACCAAACGAACCGCATCAATAGCTTGAAACTCCATAAATATATTATGAGATTAAAGTAAATATTAAGTTTGTTCACAAATATTTGTCTCTGCAATCAAATTATCTGTCTTGTTAATAAAGTTTTAAATTTAAATGAAATCAAAGGAATATGATTAAATGGAGCGAACTTAATTGGAAGATATAAATTGAATTTTATTTTTTCGCATGCGTTTCATTAATGATGTAAAAGTCTCGGAGAAATAATCGAACAGTCAAATTCCGTTTGTGCACGCTTCGAGGTAATTTGGAGAACTTAATATTTTTAGTCATTAAAATCGATGGTTTAAAACGATTTTTAATCGAAAAACAGTTGCAAAAATATTAATCTTAGTATTTAAAAACATTCTGTTGAGAAGACTGGAGGCGTGAAAAATTGCCGAATATAAACAAAAATCGATATTATCTTCAAATTTTCTGATCCTTAAGGAGCCGTATCATTTATTTGAGAGCTGAAAAACTTGAGAGATTACCTTCTAGACAGGATAAAAATTAAAGCCTTAAGAAAAGTCATTTCACCTTTCTCAGTGAAAGCCGAAGGACATTTTTAGATTCTAGAGATTTCTTAAAACAAAATGGAAAAAGTCCAGAATTTAGTAAAATATGTAAAAAGTGACTTACGAGTGTTAACAATCTGAAATTATTCGGGTAGCCAAAAATTTCGTTCGGTTTTTAAGTAAAAATAAAACACGCATTTTTTATTTTCCCGTGCGACTTTATTGAAAAACATGTTCATCGTTTTGTTCCTTCTGATGTATTTCAGGCCACTTCCCGATTCCAACTGCCAAAAACTTACACGGCACAGTTTTTTTCTTTTAAATTCACTTTTTTAACCTTCCTGATACAATAAAGCCTAATATGCCGAAAATGTCACTAATTTTTTTCCATTTTCATCATTAAAATGGCTGCACTAGACATTAACAATTTTGATAAGTTTTTGTTTTAAACGTTAGGTATCGGCTTTAAGTAGTAGGTCTCAATATAATTATCCCTCGTGTAGCAAAGATTGACAGCAGCTCTCCAAAACAACCCAATCTGCCTGAGAGGCAATTAGTTAACTATTAAATGTCTATGTGCTTTCATCAACACTCTCAGTCCTAAAGTATTTCATCGTGTTAAGAAGTTTCATTCAAATAATTGCAACACCTGAAAATAGAACTCATTAGTCTAACCTTCATCTATATATATAAAACAGTTCCGCAGCTGACTCACTGACATACAATGCACAGACCAAACCGCTGGACCTAAAAGGGCTGAACTTTTGCATGGCGATTCTTCTTATAGTGTAGGGGTGCACTAAGAAAGATTTTTGAAAAATTCTTCTTAGATTTTTTTAAAATCAAATTTTTAAGCTGATTTTGCAACTTTTTTTAAGTTTGCATTTAATATGATAATTTGAGGGTTATAAAATTTATATCACGAGAAAGTGCTGGATCTTTAAGCCAGCAAAAGGGTTTCTGGGAGAATTAACAGCTGCAAGTCATGTTTAAGATTCTTTATGCATTGTAAAGCATAGTGAAAGGATAAGAAATAACAGTCAGCTATAAAATTGGATACGCAGAGGAAGGGTAGATTCAGGAGTTAGCCCTGTATAGTGGTCAGCATAAGAAAAGGCCTTTTACATAAGTTTAAAAGATTGTTAGAAAAGGGAAACGTACGCAATAAAAATATATTTATGGTAGAGAGGGGAAGGTTTGGAAATAGCCGCCGCTCCCATATAAAGGCCCCATAAGAAAGGCTCAGTAGTAAAATTAGATCGCGGTTAGTCAAAAGCCCCATGATAAAAGATTTGCGTTGGACGAGGGTCAGTCGAAAAAAGCCCTTTAGAATAAGGAATAGGAATTGAAAGGATTATAGTGAAATTTACGCAACAGTAGCAGTATTGTCGGATCATGGTCAGGAAAAGATGTTATAAAACTGACCAGGTGTTAGAAAATAAAATATAAGAAAAATGTAGAAAGGAAAAGGGGAAAAATGTGAAAGAATAGGAAAATGTGAAATAAGTATAGGTCCAATGAGAAGTGTGATTTTAATAAAAGAGAAATATTAGGACCACTAGAAAAGGGTTTTAAGACGAAGGTGGAGTTTATGTGGAGAAGAAAATATTGTGATTGGAAGGTGGAAACTTATATGCAAAAAGTTGAGATGAATATTAAGGGGTAGAAATGATACAGCGATAGAGAGAAAGTTTTTGAGAGATATAGAGAGCGGAGCGAGATTGGGGAGCGAAAGGTGTGCAGAGGGCGAATAGCCTACGGGCTTGCCCTGTGGTGGACTCTCGAGTCCACCCTGCCACTATCCCAATGATGTCATCTTAGCTAGCCGATATTTTGGGTAAGTCAGTCTTTGCACTTCTGTTGTTTTTTGGCAGTACTATTGTAAGATTTAAATTTAAATTAAATATCCCTTAAATGATACATACCTTTACATGTTAATCCGGTGAGGACCCAACTTGTTATTTGAAAGAATATTAATCATTTTAGCACATTATTTATTATTCATGTAGTTATTTGAATAATCATTTTAATACTGTAATTTAAGTGTTTATTTGTGTAATAAATATTCGTTGTTAATTTGTAAATATTGGTCCCCATCATTTATAAAAGCATTAAGTTGTGTCTATCTTCTCTATAGTGTTTACATGCTGGGGTTAAAACAAACCTGGGTAATTATTAATGGGTAATAACTAATTAGTAATCTAACCCTGTTAAATTTTAATCATAAATATTGAAAAATCTTTAAAAATCAAAACCCATCTTTTCCACCCAGCAAAAGTTCCTAAAAATTTCTTTAAAATGAAATCTTTTTCGAAGCTTTACCTCAATTTTTTGATTTTTTTGTCTTCGCGACAAGTGCCTCCGCATTGAAAAAAAAAATAAATAAAATAAAATAAAATTCTGATTTTTGGGGAATTTTTAAAGATTCATTTTTAGAATTTAATTTATTAAATGCTGATCGCGTGATTTCTTTTTCTGGTACTTTAAATAAATTTATCGTCACGTGCAAAACAACTAAATAGACAAAAAAAAATATGTTTTTCTTTCTAACGCAGCAGACGATTGGATATTATCCAAAAAAAAATAAATAAATATATCTTACGATATTTTTATATATATATATATATATATATATATATATATATATATGAAAGATATAAAATTTAAGTTGACCCCTGTAAATTTTCTTTCCTTCCCATGCTTAAGATGGCATTACCAAATTCTGTTTTCAAGAACCCAGGAATATTTTTCATAGCGTCAGCAATCCCTGGGCAAGCCACGAAACCGTCCGACCCCTTTTCTATGCCCAAATAAGGCGATCGTCCTGCACAACTGATGCAGCTTGTAAGAAACATCTTTGCTCAGCAAATTCTTTAACCACAGATATCTCTATACGCAAACCCCGGGAATCACTCGGGTGTTGGCTTTCCATTAGATAAGATGTCCGTTTAGCCAGTCGGAAATAAATTTCTTATTCTAATATTTCTGTAATCTGATCTTATTTCATTACAGAATTTATAGCCGGCAGGATGTTATTCTTGTCCGGGGTGCCCTACGATTTTTGAATGATTAATTATAATTGTGTTACGAAGAAAATTTTACGTATGCAACGTATTATATCTTCCATAAAAGAAAATTTTATGTGTCTATCCTAAAAAATGAAAGGATATTTGTGCAACGTTATGTGCTCCAATCCTGAAAATCTGTGCAGTTTCTTCACGTTGTTATTTGTGTAAACCCCGCTGGATTTCGAGTGTTTAATTCCATACAAGAATTTCAAAAGCTTTTTTAGAATCTTCAAATAGTAATATTACGTACAAGACATTTATGCGATGTCTACGTTTTCACCTCAACGGATCATCCTTTTTTCACTGTTTTCGCGGCTCTCCTTTTTTCTATGTGTTACTTATTACAGCATAAAATTGTTCCGCTTTCTTCACCTGCCCACAACGCCTCAGTTTGTTTTGAATTTCTCCAATCGTGAAATTCTGCTACTATATTATGTTGTGCAATGTGCTTTTCGTCGATACGATTGGTGTTCATCATTGCCCTTGTTGTGCTGCAACCAGAAGAAAAATGTTTGCTCCTGCGTCAACAACTTGTTCCGGATCAGACTTTTTCCCACTCCTTCCCCTACGAACGTTTGGATTTGAAGTTATGTAACCATTGGTGGCATATTTCCATAAAATTAAATGCTATGCCGAAGAAAAAAATTATTAAAATAAATAAATAAAAAATAAATATTAAATTGGGACTCTTAAAGGTAAGACGAATTGTCTATAAAATTGCATAACTTTTCACATATCTGTTTTTATGATTAATTGATTATCCTTAAGTAAAAGTTATAATGATAAAATTTTATGAAAGTGTGTAAGTTAGGTATGTGAAATTATAATTAATGTTTTGAAATTTGTTGATAATAAAAAGGGTTAGCTAAATCGATTACAAACGTAAATTTAATCATACTTTTGTTCAGAAATTTAACATTATTTTTATTCTTTTTAAACTAGCCAGGAGCAGGTCGTCCTTTTAAGTATCTGTTTCTCACACGGAGTTTTAAACTTTAGTAAAATACGGAGTAAAGTAGGTCATTCCTACTATAAACATGGGTCGAGAGCCAGCGTGCGCGTTATTGTATACACATAGTTGAAGGTTATGTTCCACAGCAATAAATATCGTTTAGCCCTCCGCCGCTCAGACGAATCGGGTGTTTACGGAATTGTACTTGTTTTTCAATTTTATAATGTTTTCCTTTTTCCTTTCTCGCCTCAATAATGAGTGATAAATAAATATAATTTGTCAGAGCCTCTGTAAAAATAAGTCGCGTAAAAGTTAAATTTGCTTTCTTTCATTTTGTATGATGTATGTTCTTTCAAATTCTTTAACCACAGATACCTCTATACGCAAACCCCGGGAATCACTCGGGTGTTGGCTTTCCATTAGATAAGATGTATGTTTAGCCACTCGGAAATAAATTTCTTATTCTAATATTTCTGTAATCTGATCTTATTTCATTACATATATATATATCAATTGTATACATTGATCGTCGTATTTATTATAAATATATATATATGTATTTTTTTTTGCCATTAATTGCATACATTGACCGTTGTATTTAATTTGAATGTACTCCGTTACGAAGCGCGGGTTTTCAGCTAGTTTCTCATATTTTTCAAATTGCTTCCTTGCTTCAAATTAATTACTACGACCCCACTGCACATAGAGTTAAGTATGAAACTGAATAAGAATAATTAGTGGTGGGCTCAAGAGGGTGCCCTACTATTGGCTAATTCGTTATATGCTTGTAATGTCAGAGAAAATTGCGTTTGAGGTATTGACCTATAGGAAACGTAGTTCCCGCTCAACTAACTGTTTCTCAGGAAGACGTTCTTTAGTTTGAGGAACATTCAGGTTCTAAGTTCTTCTATTTTTTATCTGCAGAATGGGGACTGGAAGAAACTCGATATTTTTTTAAGAAGCGGATGTCCTTTAGGGTTATGAGGGATAAACGGCAGAACCAGCCGGTTCCTAAAATACTCGGGACGACAACTGCCATTAGGAACGTTTTAGACACTTATAATGAACGGAAGTAGCCACGAGCACGCATCAGCCAATCCGCCTCTCCAAGAACGATTTTCCAGTGGTTTCAACATTCCTTCGAAATAGCATCACAGCAGCCATGCAGTCGTGACGTCGACGTTCTGAAAAATGTATGCGGTTTTCGCTGGAGACTATGTTCAGACGTGACAGTGGCTTCGACGTTGTGAAAAATGTATGCGGTTTTAGCTGGAGACTATGTTCAGACGTGACAGTGGCTTCGACGTTGTGAAAAATGTATGCGGTTTTAGCTGGAGACTATGTTCAGACGGACAGTGGCTTCGACGTTGTGAAAAATGTATGCGGTTTTAGCTGGAGACTATGTTCAGACGTGACAGTGGCTTCGACGTTGTGAAAAATATATGCGGTTTTAGCTGGAGACTATGTTCAGACGTGACAGTGGCTTCGACGTTGTGAAAAAATGTATGCGGTTTTAGCTGGAGACTATGTTTAGACGTGACAGTGGCTTCGACGTTGTGAAAAATGTATGCGGTTTTCGCTGGAGACTATGTTCAGACGTGACAGTGGCTTCGACGTTGTGAAAAATGTATGCGGTTTTCGCTGGAGACTATGTTCAGACGTGACACTGGCTTCGACGTTGTGAAAAATGTATGCGGTTTTAGCTGGAGACTATGTTCAGACGTGACAGTGGCTTCGACGTTGTGAAAAATGTATGCGGTTTTAGCTGGAGACTATGTTCAGACGTGACAGTGGCTTCGACGTTGTGAAAAATGTATGCGGTTTTAGCTGGAGACTATGTTCAGACGTGACAGTGGCTTCGACGTTGTGAAAAATATATGCGGTTTTAGCTGGAGACTATGTTCAGACGTGACAGTGGCTTCGACGTTGTGAAAAAATGTATGCGGTTTTAGCTGGAGACTATGTTTAGACGTGACAGTGGCTTCGACGTTGTGAAAAATGTATGCGGTTTTAGCTGGAGACTATGTTCAGACGTGACAGTGGCTTCGACGTTGTGAAAAATGTATGCGGTTTTAGCTGGAGACTACGTTCAGACGTGACAGTGGCTTCAGCTTCGGAGTGTATGTGTATTTCAGGGAAAGAAGTAGGATACCTTAGAAATTGAATGCAAAGGCACTTGATTGAAGTAGTCATAATTGTTTCTCGCATAGCCAATCTTAGTCGCTTCATTCTTTTCGCCTGTTTCATTCATGTTTGCGCAGTCAGATTAAACTAGATCAGAGGGCCTGACACATGAAACGCTGTTTCCTCCACTGATGTTTCAGCGAAGTTTGATGGTTTAAGCCATAAATGTATTTATATCAAGATATTTTATTTCTTTATTGAACATTTCTCGATATAGAAAAAATGTTAGACTAGATTTCTTCAGTAATCTATAAAATGATATTAATTTTCTCTTTGATATTAAGAAAATAACCTAAGTAATGTTCGATTAAATTACTTAGTTTATTTTCTTAAGATCATAAAAAAATATCTGAATATTTTCTTTTTTTATCGCAAATTTATGAATGAATTAATGCAGTCTTCCTCTGTAAAACATAACAAGAAAATATTTATTACGCTTCAGAACAAAAAAGTATTCTTATTTTTGCATTCTTAATTGGAACTCATGTGGGATGTTACATAATTACCGGTCTTATGAAAAGGGAGAAATTAATCTAAAATTACTCCGTGGGTGGAAATTGTCCTTCATAACGCTAATTCTTTTAATCATTCTTTTTAATGCTTGTCTCAAACCTATTAAATCTAACTTTAGCGAGGTAAAGCTCACGAAATTATTATTACGTCATCTAATACAACGTTTATGGTGTATTAACTCAAAGTCATTTTTCGAGTGATTATATATATGTAAAGCAAAGTTTTTATAAAAGAAGTGGTAGTTTATTTTTGTGAACGGAATCTTTGTGTTACGCGTAAAGGATTTCTTATATCAAAGAACGCATACTTGTACACTTAGCGTTAAATGAATATGAAAATAAAATGCATATCTCTAATGATGTCTCTTCCAGTAAAATATATTCTCGAGCAAATAACTTTTTTTTTCCTTCATTTAAAATCTGACTGTCTAGAGCTCGGGATCGAATCAGTTGTTTTCTAGACAGTGATCTTGAAAGTTGCTCTTTACTATGTATGCAGATAAAAGTTAAGGAACGGAGGGAGAGCGAGTTAAAAGTATCAAATTTTTAACATCTTAAGAGCATTCAATATGGTGGAATTAAATTTCTTTCACACTTAAGGGGACAGTGGACCTTCAAACCTAGCTTTGTTTTGAATGGATTTGCTTGAAATTTGAATACGTGATTAGTGCCATAGATATGTAAAAGTGGTTAAAATTTAATGATGAAATATTAATAATTTATGAATTATGAATTATTAATTATATCAAAAATTGGCCTCATTAAAAATGTTCCATGCGCATTTCTTTTGCATATAATACATTAATTTTCATATACAGGATACCTTATAGAACTAACAATGAAACTCATTGCTTATTTTAAGCATTCATTAAAAATAGAGAGAGAGAAATAATAATAGTGAAAACACCCTTTTTATTACGCAAAATACCTATAAATCATCTTTTCGAGTACGAAATTTAGAAATTCTGAGCTACGAAGCATAATTATTTTCAATAAGATTTATTCGATATAGTGTTAAGTATATAAAACTTAAATTTCAAAGCAATACGATCATTAGAAATGCGCTCGGAGCGGCTTGAATATTCGTATGACATGAAAATTTTTATTTTTAGAAAAACACATTTAAAGTTATTGCTATTAGTAACCACATAATGTCTAAATTAAATACAAATGCCTATAACTAGGAAAGTAATCACAGAAATTAAAAATTCTTTTTGCAACACATTGCTACTCGTCCGTAGTTTCACAATTCAATAAAATAAAGAAATAAAATTTTTTGGACAAATTTCACAATTTTGAAAGTCCACTGTCCCCTTAACTTAAAATGGGGACTGGTACATAGTTTTGATCTGGAAAAAATAAAAAAAATAATATGGAATGATACCCAGTCCCTTACATAATTTTTACAAAATAAAGCAAATGCTTCAGAACTTTTTCGTGACATTTTATGAAAACTATTTCAACGACTGCCACGAAAGAGTACACTCTTTTAAAATAACAAAAATAAAAATAAAAACCACTGGACGAAAGATCTGTTCGAGCACCGAGAAAGTCAATTTTTACTTCCTCAATACTTTCCCAGGTCTCAAAGAGTCTCCCATCTAGACTTGAAATATTATCTGTAGAACCAAACGTGGTTCTTGCGGTTGTTTCAGTTCTTTCACTCAACGAAGATTCACCATCCGGACGAAAGACATTTTATTTCTTGACACACACACATATACATATAGAAGTAACAAAGAATAAAAATAATCCGCTCACGGTAGAAGCTCTATGGGGCTTTGTGATGATACTCTCAGCCTACTCGCTAAGAGTATTACTAGCTGACTGAGAATGGCGCAGAGGGATCGTTACAAAGCCGCCAACCTACGCTCTGGGGCTGCTACCTCTTGCTCTACCCATTCTCAACAGACCTTTTACCCTGAAGGCCGCTTGGGGGTGCACCCGTCACTCGGGAAAGGCCGCTTAGTGTCAGGCACAGTCTCTGGCTAAAGGCGCCGGAATCCTTTACAATGGCGCCGGAAGAGTCAAATGTAGAGGGGAGCAAAGAAAAATAGATTAAAACTTTTACACCTTTATTATTAAAAATACATATATACGGTTATAAAAAATAAACTTTTATGTTATTTTATGTTATTTTATGTTATATTATGCCCTATCACACGTCAACGTGTACGCGTTTCAAATGCATCGGATTTAAGATTCCCTTTCGCGATGAAAAAACATCGTGTAGTGTTGCTTTTGAATCGCAAAAGCAAACGTCTGGAATTGGCGTTTAAACGCACTTGCGTACCTGAAATTGGCGATTAATCGCTCCTGCGTATATGGAATGACGTTTATCGCGCTTGCGTTAACGAGTGCGAGGTTGCAATTTAGTATTCAGTTTTGTTAGGCTTTATGATTTTAAATGAAAATTCTGATATTTTACGAGCGCTAGCTAGGTAGAAATAAAAAATTCAATTTTCTAGGAGGGGGGGGGGGCAAGAGCTCTCCCTTGCCCCCCCTGTCCGGCGCCACTGATCCTTTATAACTGAGGATTCTCCCTCATTCAGGAACATCCTCATTATCAGCGAGTGTCATTTCAATTGATACAAGTTAGCTGGATGTTGGTTTCCTAGTCTATATATATAAAACAGTTCCGTAACTGACTGACTCACTGACATACAACGCACAGACCAAACCGCTGGACCTAAAGGGCTGACATTTTGCATGGAGATTCTTCTTATAGTGTGGGGGTGCACTAAGAAAGATTATTCAAAAATTCTTCTTAGATTTTTTTTAAATTAAATTTTTAAGCTGTTTTTGTAACTTTTTTTAAGTTTGTATTTAAAATACTAATATGAGGGTTATAAAATTTATATCACGAGAAAAATCATAAAAATTCCTTCAAAATGAAATCTTTTTCGAATCTTTACCTCGATTTTCTGATTTTTGGTGAATTTTTAAAGATTAAATTTCAGAATTTAATTTATTAAATGCCGATCACGTGATTTCTTTTTCTGGTACTTTAAATAAATTTATCGTCACGTGCATAACAACTAAATAGTCAAAAAATATTCTTTTTCTTGCTAATGCGGCAGACGATTGGACATTATTTTGTCTATAAAGATATCCCTTATGATTTTTTTATAAATATATATATATATTTTCTACATCAATTGTATATATAGATCGTCGTATTTATTATATATATATATATATATATATATATATATATATATATTTATTTATTTATTTATTGGCATTAATTGCATACATTGACCATTGTATTTAATTTGAATGTACTCCGTAGCGAAGTGCGGGTTTTCAGCTAGTAGGAAG
>OU015496.1:1618592-1623592 GCA_907164885.2 Dolomedes plantarius
TTGTGAAGTTTTAAGAAAAGATATAAGCAAAAACCACTCAATTTCACCATTATTATACATAAAAAAGCACTTCATTTGAAAACAAAATATGAAGGGATTTTTCTTTCGCTGCTCAATTAGGCCTCACTTAAAAACTGTTTTTCCACGCGCTCTTTCAAACAGTTGTTCGTCAGAATAGCGAATTGCTTGAAAGCTGATGGAAGGCGCGCCACGTCTGGTAACCCGTGTCAAGGTTGGCGTGTGGCAACCCTACTTCCGAAGGGAGCGCTTTGTTGTTCGGCAGTTGGAGTTGAACTGCAGACGAGAACACATAGGCCATCAGGGTTTCAGCTTACAAATATGGCTCTGTGTGCCAAATCAATCCTTTTTTAATTATTTTATATATGCTGCTTGTGCTGTGTCCCTTAAAAATGAAGTAATAAAAGCTTGGGACAAAAGTATGGAAGCCTCTTTTGTGTCCTCTCTGTTTCTCGCATAAAAGAACTCCCACGCAAGGTTGTTAAAAACCGCTAGATTGGTGTCAGAAGTGGGATTCGAACCCACGCCCACATTAACGGTTTTTAACCGCCTTGCATGGGAGATCTTTTATGCGAGAAACAGGGAGGACACAAAAAAGACTTCCATACTTTTATCCCAAGCTTTTATTACACCGTTTTAATGGACACAGCACATTCAGCACATAAAATAATTAAAAAGGGATTGATCTGGCATACAGAGCCATATTTAACAGCTTAAACCCTGTTGGACTATGTGTTCTCGTCTGCAGTTCAACTCCAACTGCCGAACAACAAAGCGCTCCCCTCGGAAGTAGGGTTGCCACGCGTCAACCTTGACACGGGTTACCAGACGTGGCGCGTCTTACAGCTGCCATACCATGGCCGCTTTTAAATAACAGCTCACTAGTATGAATGTTGCAAACTCTTGTTCGATTCAACGTATCGAAGTCCTCCGTTCAGTAGTTTGTGACTCCATTGTGTGCGATTTTCATATTCTTTTTTAAAAGTAACTGTCTTGATTAATCACAGCAACTATTCCCTAATCCGTAAAATAAAATTCATTAGTGGTTAACCAATTCATGACCCAACTTCAGCCTTCTTTGTTGTCTTTTCAGAGACTGCTTTTAATATGCCTTTGAACGAATTAGTGGGTCCGAAGTAGGCAAGTTTTAGCTCTTTGGACTTGGACTAGAAGTGCTCAGTTCGAATCACAACGGACGCCATTGGAAGTCTTCGTGTCTAGGCTGTATATGGGCAAGTTAAATTTGTTTACCAGAAAGTTCTCCCATGCAGTCAGGGGGAGAAGGAAGATCGTCCAGATTCTACGCCTGGGGGGGGGGGGAGGGGAGGATGTCAGTCAAAATTGAGGTGGACTCTGACCTATGTAGTGCTGTTGTAAAAGTCACTGGCATTTCTTTCCGCATGCAGCCATCAATGGACCCGGTATGGTATGATTTCGACTAGGAGGGCACATGTCTCACAGCACGATTTTGTGCTAACAGCATTACTCTCTGCACATCTAATTTTAATATTCAACACCAACTGCAAATAAATATAGCGGATCAACCTCAGATTATTAATTCCCCGGTATCGGAATGTCTCTTTACAGTTTCAGTTAATTGAAGATTATGTGGTCCGAGGTCTGTAATCTATATATATAAAACAGTTCCGTAACTGACTCACTGACTGACATACAACGCACAGACCAAACCGCTGGACCTAGAGGGCTGAAATTTTGCATAGCGATTCTTCTTACGGTGTAGGGGTGCACTAAGAGAGATTTTTGAAAAATTCTTCTTAGTTTTTTTTAAAATTAAATTTTTAAGCTGTTTTTGTAACTTTTTTTAATTTTGCATTTAAAATAATAATTTGAGGGTTATAAAATTTATATCACGAGAAAGATCATAAAAATTCCTTTAAAATGAAATCTTTTTCGAACCTTTACCTCGAATTTCTGATTTTTGGTGAATTTTTAAAGATTCATTTTTGGAATTTAATTTATTAAATGCCGATCACGTGATTTCCTTTTCTGGTACTTTAAATAAATTTATCGTCACGTGCATAACAACTAAATAGACAAAAAAAATATTCTTTTTCTTTCTAATGCAGCAGACGATTCGATATTATCAAAAAAAAATAAATATCCCTTACGATTTTTTTATAAATATATATATATATTTCTACATCAATTGTATACATTGATCGTCGAATTTATTATAAATATATATATTTATTTATTTTTTGCATTAATTGCATACATTGACCGTTGTATTTAATTTGAATGTACTCCGTAGCGAAGCGTGGGCTTTCAGCTAGTCTATATATATAAAATAGTTCCGTAACTGACTGACTGACTGACTGACATACAACACACAGACCAAACCGCTGGATCTAAAGGGCTGAAATTTTGCATGGCGATTCTTCTTATAGTGTAGGGGTGCACTAAGGAAGATTTTTCAAAAATTCTTCTTAGATTTTTTTTAATTAAATTTTTAAGCTGTTTCAGTAACTTTTTTAAAGTTTGCATTTAAAATATTAATTTGAGGGTTATAAAATTTATATCACGAGAAAGATCATAAAAATTCCTTCAAAAGAAGATCTTTTTCAAATCTTTACCTCCAATTTCTGATTTTTGGTGAATTTTTAAAGATTAATTTTTAGAATTCAATTTATTAAATGCCGATCACGTGATTTATTTTTCTGGCACTTTCAATAAATTTATCGTCAAGTGCATAAAAACTAAATAGACAAAAAAATATTTTTTTTCTTGCTAATGCGGCAGACGATTGGACACTATTTTGTCTGTAAAAATATCCCTTACGATTTTTTTATAAATGCTTTTTTTTACATCAATTGTATACATTGATCGTCGTATTTATTATAAATATATATATATATATATATATATATATATATATATATATATATATTGGCATTAATTGCATACATTGACCGTTGTATTTAATTTGAATGTACTCCGTAGCGAAGTGCGGGTTTTCAGCTAGTACTAGAATATAGCTTATGTATCACAGGACACTAATGTGAAGAAAAAAAAATAAAATGCAATATACATCCTGAGTGGTTTTCAGAGTTTTTATAGGTGTGCCTAAGCATTTAATATATGTGTTTTATAATTTTTTGTTGGTAGACCTTTAATTTCACTTCTATGTTATTCACAGTTATACTTCTCAGCCCCAACAGTGACAACGATAGATAAATGATGCTAAACTAAATTGCAATTTCCTCATTTATTCATGACTATTCCTTACCTTTTATTAGATAAAACTAGTACTTTAGAAAAGAGAATAAAGAAGTCTACTTACAGAGTCTGCGTAATTTTTATACTATCCGTAACTTATACATTTACTTTATTTTCTACAGTCTACGTGTTATCCAAGTATAAACGCATATCAAAGAAAAATTATTCTATTTTTTTCCCTTCAGTCTAAGGCAATGAAAATGTAGACGCATAAAAAGTTATACCGTATCTTTTTCTGCTTCACAACGTATAATTTCGCATTACTGAAGTGCTTTATATAAGTTTAAACATGAAAAAGCAGAAATGAAATAGGTGAAAAATAAAAATTTAATCTCAAAAGGGAAAAATCTGAGAACGTATACTGCATCTATAATACATTGCTGAAATATATGAACCCAGCCATTAAATTTGAAACGAAATATTTAAACTTATCATATAATTTGAAAGCAAAATGTTCTTTATACTTACTAAAAAAAATTGTTATGAATTAGCACCGTTTTCCAGATACACACGAAGAACTTTACACTGGGTGAAAACGCCATTAACGTAACCAGTCAGTGGGGAAAATAAGCTACTAAATATTTCTAAATGCAAATGTTATTTGAACTTTAAAGTTAGTGTAGGATAAAACATACAGAAATATGCTAACAACTAACATTTTTCTTGTAAATTTATAGAAGCTGTCTTTCTATGTAATATTTAACATTTCGTAACAACTTTTCTAAAAATAAAAGCTATAGTAGGGTAAAAGAATTATCGGAATCCGATTTTAGTATAACTAACATTAATATGTAACGTAATACGCGGTGAAAAAGTCACCTAGAATTTTTTTTTTTCTTTCAATCGATCCATATTTCTTTTAGATACGGTTTTCTTTAAGTTAAAGTTAGACCTTTTCTTTATTAAACAAAACTTTAAGTACTCTCAGAAAGTAAGTATATAATGTAAGAAATTATTTCTTTTTATGATTCCTATTAATCCTCAGTACGGTAAAAGAAAAGTTTTAATGAAATCTTCAATAAATTAGTCGAGAGTAGTGTTACTTTAGCTTTGCGGGTTTAAACACCGTTGTTTATTATTTAAAAAAATTTAATTATACTTCATGTGAAAAGAACATTTATATATATATATATATATATTTTTTTTTTTTTTTGGGGGGGGGGGGGTAAAAAAAAGCTAAACCTGAAAATGAGGAGTTATCCATCATCAAAATGAATCTGTGTCGAAATCGAAATAAAATCTCATAACGACTTTGTCTCATAACTGTTTTGTCTTCGATTTTTACTGGATAACAGTATTGTCGTTTCCTATCCCTTTGGCGTAGAAAAGCCTACGCCAAGTCCAAAGGCCCTTCGTCCTTGGCGAAGTAAGCAGCTTCAATTTAAGGCGAGGTACCACTTGGGCTGAAGACTGACTTGACCTCGAAGGACATCGGTCTCGTCATTTTGAACCGATCAAGTGACGAGACCGGAACGCATATTACCATTCCTTACATGAATTCACGCCATTACATCGTTTGGCGGCTACTGATTGGTCAATTGACTTTGCATCGGTAATTGCCATAATACTTGATCCTAAGCGCATTTTAAATGAGATAAATGCTAAAATATATGTCTTAGTTGCTTTCATTTCGATAATTGCATAATATTTGATCCTAAGAGTATTTTAAATGAGATTAAAATCTATTTCTTAGTTGCATTCATTTTTATTTTTTCTACGCGATATTTTACAAGGAACGTGAATTT